>SMJT01000059.1:186494-211364 GCA_004349715.1 Crucihimalaya himalaica | reverse complement strand
TGCTTAGGAGCCTTAGAAAACTCTCGCAAAACGTCGGGAAATTGAAGAAGATACAAGAATCAAGCCTAGCGATTGCTAATGTTTGTACACGATGGGAAGATCAAGAAAAGATGAAGGAAAAAGGCTTGGGTTCTTCGACTCAGGCGGTGGTCAATCATAATGAAGTGGAAAAACCGAGATTGTTTTTAAAACATGAATACAGAGTTCAAACACTGCGATGAAGCTGGGAAATAATAAGAGGATTGGAAAAGTTGTGGGCAAGGCAATGTGGAAGCCTGGTCCCTAAACGGTGCAGCATAACAACATCAGGAAGTATACTATAAGTCTGAGCTAAAAACATCTATTGAGCCTTGGACAGCTTTAAGAGAAAGAACTTGATGGTTATCATACAGAAAGGCAGTTTTGCAAGATTTATTCATGGAAGAAGGGGCTCATAATTGTAGAACCGAATGAGCACACCACGCACAACACCCACAGAGCAATGTTGCTATATAGCACTAACACACACAAGACCGGATGATGAACAGAATCTAGACAACAAGAAAGTGTCTGCACAACTGTCGTATAAGACATGCCAAAATTTGGCATGAACCTAATTGGGCCATCCTCAGTTACACTGGTATGAAGACGGTGCAAAGAGCAGGAAATGTGTTTGGCTTCCGGAGTTTGAGCTCCCAACGAACCCTCTTACACCCCAAATGACTCCACAACGATCATGTATGTGGGACACAGAAATAAGTCCATCCCGAGAGCCAGTAAGGAGAACACCAGGCAATTCTTGAGACTATATAACTTAGATATAGCGGTCCGATTAGCCCCATTCACCACAAGATACACAGAAAACAAGATACGTACAAAACCTATAGTTGAGACTTCAATAGATGAACTTCAGCAGAGAAAGAACAAATGGGCCTTTACCGTTCTTGAAGGAGATACAGAAGCGTTGAATTTCTTCAAAGAAGAGTATATAAAAGGAAGAGATAGGACGGAACAAAAGAGAAGAAAGATTAATGTTCTGAAAGCAGATGTGGAGAGAGAATAACACTCGAAATGAGTTTTCTGAGTTTGTAAGGGGGGTATGGGACAGATGAGACAGGGATACCCATCAACAGAAGGGTTGCAGGAGGGAATAGCAACTGTTTATTGAATATGGTTAGGTCATGCTCTTCATGAGCAAGAGGAATAGAAAAATATTCCTGCAGAAGCCCTGTAAACGGAAACTTTTCTAAATCTTAAACAGATGTCCCCACTTCATTCGGTAAGATTTGATCCACAAGGAGGCCTGGAGTGGGAGTTTAACCAGTGTGCGAGCAATTTTCAGAGTAATGGGGAAGCTTAGGCGCATGTCCATCCAAGAAAACCACCGAGGTAATGCTAGGCCCGAAGCCTATCGAATGATCACGCACATTTGTCTGCATTATTGACTTTAACAGAAGACTCTCCTCAGAAGGATTTAAATGGGTTGAGACCTTAGTAACCTAAAAATCACAAACGACGTCACCAAAAGGAAACGAAATCTAAAACAGTAGAAGATCCAAAAGAATGTTGACATATTTTGGGACTAAAGATGGTGGAAGGAGATCAAGATCTTCATGAGTCCCGATCTGACATGGAACGATGAAACGAATCTTACCATGGGAGAAGTGGGATGAAATTGAGGGGAGTTAAGGGTAACGAAGAAGAGCAACCCCGCAGAAGTTAACCAACAAGAAGCCCAAACTGAAACAACCGGCAAGAAGTCAGGGAAGGGTTCGAGTGACATGACGAACAAATATTCTAATTGATTACGTCACCGAACACAAAAATCATACAACAAAGGGAAGTGAAAGACTTGATGATGTTATGAAAATGAAGCTCAAAGCAAAGAGTTTAAATTCATCTGATCCTCCACAGTTTGTATAGAAGTGAGAAAAGTCTCAGTGGAGAGAAGCCATGGGATGAGGAGAAATTAATTCGATTGAGAAAAATTAAACATTGGATGCTGATAGAGTTACAGAAAGCAAAGTGGCATTGGGGTTAAGTGGTTAAACAAGACGAAACTCAAGAATTCGGAGAATTAAGCAAGTATTAAAGCTCGCTTGGTGGCGAAAGGTTCTCTCAAGAACATGGGATTTGTTACAATAAACGAAGTATATGCACTTGTTGCTCTCGAAATGGTACTATCAGAATCATTCTTCACTGCAGAAGAAAAGCTTGGAAATCTATCAATTTAGATGGTCAGTCAGCCTTTTTTCTGTTCCATGGAAGTTTTTCTTTCGAGAAGAGGTGTTTATAATACAAAACAAACCAAGGGGTATGAAGTCAGAGGTGGGAGGAGAAAAGTTTATAAACTCACAAGGCGTGTATGGCTTAAAACGGGCCGCAAAGAGCTTGTTTTAGTCGGATCGAGGGTACTTTATCACGGAAGCGGTTTGAGAGTCTCAGAATGAAGAACTTCTGTTCTCAGCAAACAATCAGGTAATTCTCTTTTTATGTCTAGTTGTTTAAACCGGTATAACGATGAAATTTACACATTGAGAATGATCGCTTTCGATGATGGAGATTTTCAAGGAAAATCAATGGAAAAGGAGTTTTGATTGAACAGATCTGGGGAAGAATGAAATTTTTCCCCTCAGAATTGAAATGTTGCAGACAATTACATGGGAAATTCCAAATTCTCAAGGGAAGTAAATGCTCTTTGAATCTTGGCGTTTTTGATATGGAAGAATCACTCGTTGTGCAATCCCAATGGTACTGGGGTAGCAAGCGGAAATTTTAAGAAACATGAGGAAGAACGAGTAGACGACGCGAGACTCTTCTACAAGCAATATAGGAAGTCCTCCATGTACATCACCACCACACCGACCTGGAACATACAATTTCTGTAAGTCTCTCAGTCGTTACAATGTTTAACCTCCGACAACTATTTAACAAGCTGCTTAAAAGGGTCTGAGATATCTAAGAGGCAAAACTGTGACTTCGGGATTTGGTAAAGGTGGAGGGAAAGGAGAAAGTGTCAGTTTATTACTGAAGTGTTTTGCTGGAGACAGTTGAGCAGGAAAGAGTACAACAGGTTTATGTGTTTCTTTTGGATTGAGCCTGCAGTTGGCTTTGGTTTATCAAAGGAAGCAAACCGATTGTTTACTCTCTTCTACTAATCACGGAGGCTGAATAATGTAGCTGCATTGTTTGTGTTGTTAGGGGACCAGTATTGGTTTCAAGGGATAATTAGAAGAGTGGTATAATGTGGAAGAAGTACAATTATTACTGGACAACACTTCAACCATTAACTTCTAAATCCCAGTCTTTCATGGAAAGATTCAAGCAATGGAGTCCGCTTTCATTTTTTCGAGATCTGGTTAATGAAGGAGTCATAAGGGTTTCGAGCTGTGGGAACAAGCGAACAAGTGGCTTGATATCTTCACGTAAGGCATTGGAAGGTGAAACCATTTTGAAGAAATTTAAGGAGTATGCTTTGGAGTTTGTTCAGTTCTCAGAATTAAGCTGGAACTTGGTGAAAAACCAAGTTTAGCTTAGGGAGGTTTTGTTTTGGGAAAGGTGTTCACGAAACGGAGAAGTAAGGAGCTGAATAACAGAATCTTGTGTGGAGAAGAGTCGTTTGTTGTTTTTTTGTTAATAATGAACCATTTAATCTTTGTAAAGTAGTATGCAGGAGAGGTTTTCTGTTTCTCTGCAGTAATTTTTAGGAGTTTCTGTTTGTTGTAAAGGCCTATAAAAGCCATTCTGATTTTCATGAATAAACACACAGTTTTTCAGCAATCTTAGTTACAAAGAGCCATTTGATCTTCAAGTGTTTCCCTACACGCCCATACCATAATACCAACTCCATCTCCATAAGATATTTCAAGCTTTCTCGAGCATTGTTTCTTGACCAACATCATCGGTTGATGTTTGTATTTCCTCCACCTCAGGTGGTTCGAGCTTCGCCTCAGCAATCATTTGAAGACTTCACCTTTTGAGTTTTTGCCTCACCTCTCTCAGACGTCAAATGGAAAACACTCCCCCGTAAGGTAGCTTGATAAGTAAACTCTTGAGCAAAACCACAAAGACACCAGCCTTTGAAGTTCGACAATATTTCTAGGCACTAATAATATCATGATTTCTTTCGATAGTCTCAACTTTCTATTAAGCATACTGGATTTCGGCAAGCCCTTCGTAGAACCCTCTATCCTCCTTTCTTGTGACCTTCTTGAAATTACTGTTTAAGCCTTGAGCATTTCCCATGGCGTCCTTGTTTTGTTATAGATTAAGTTTCATCATATATTAGAATTTATAATTATATATTATATATGTTATAAAATTTCGAATACATGAGGAGCAGTATCGTATCAAGCGGTTGTTTGTTTGTAATCTTGTAAAAGTTGTGTCCCGTTCATGCACCTCTTCACTTTTGGGGTATTTAAACACTTGCTTGAAAATTAATAAAGTGTGTAGTATTCTCATCATGTGTGTGTGAACCTTCTCATACAAACATAACAAGTGTTACGTAAGAAACAAGCTGAGAAGAAGAGTGAGTTTAACGAACAACAAAAATACAGAGCATATCTGTTTTTGTGTTGGTCCATCCGATTTCAAATCGACCTTTGAGAAAATCAAAGTGTTCCATGGTAGTCAGAGGCTAGTGGAGAACAACTGGCATCACAGTTATTCCGATCTTAATTGGTGAAATTATGGTTTTTTTGGCCGGCATCAAGATGAGGAACAATTTTCCAGACAAAAGGTTGTGGGAGATTATTGAAGGAGGAGTTCCAAACAAACCAAGAGAAGGAGATACAGTCTAAGAAGCCGTGGCAAAAATTGAAATCGATGGGATGAAAGCAATCCACAAAGGAATTTGACAGCATTTGGCAAAATTCTCACAAACGAAGTTCCTGAGCTATTTTTCTCGATACACCGGCAACAAAGCGCTAAGGTGCAATGGGATGCACTTGGAATTTGAGTTCATGGGAAGTTTCTTCAAAGATGGGAATGATATCTTGCAATCTCTACAGAGAGTATGAGAATCTGAAGATGGATGGGAAAGTGAAATTAAATGGTTACACGAAGGTTGATTTGAGATAGGAATCAACTTAGAGTACAAATGGAGAAAGAGAAATCGGACTATCAATTAGTTAAAAGTTGATTTTCCTTCGGAGGAGCGTTTGGAATAGTATTGTTGGCAGTGCTTAGAGCAACAAAAGCTTATCCGTGTTATCGGTCACCGGAATTGTTGGCAACGTTTAAAAGCGCAACGAAGAAGCGTTAAATCTTCGAGAGAACGACAGAACCGAAGGAGCGTTCATGTTAAAAAGGAGGAAAACAAACATGAAGGAAATAAACGTCATGTTGAAGACCAAAAAAATGGTGTGGCGTGTGTAAGCGTGGACAGTTCACAATAAAACTTAATTCCCGGTTGAAACTCTTTCCTGGGAAGCTTAAATCGAGATGGTCAGGACCATTCACCATTAAGGAAGTAAAACCATATGGTGCGATAGTATTGTGGAACAAGTCCGGGGGAGACTTCATCGTGAATGGGCAACGTATCAAGCCGTACCTTGCCAATGAATACGTCGGAGAAGGAACTACGATTTCTCTCTCGAACCCCACCACCACATGAAACATCGTAACGTCAAGCTTAGTGACGTAAAACAAGCGCTTTAGGGAGGCATTCCCTAAGTTCTATTGTATATATGTATATACATATATTATTTATTTGAATATTTTTTGAGTCTTATTTAAGAGTGTTTCGTGTGTTTTGCATTTCAGGAACAAGAACAATTGAGAAGAAAGGAAACGGAACGGAAAGAAAACAACGTCCAGAAAAAACGACCTCAAAAATCGGTCATGTACCGATTTTCGTGGTCGATTTTTGAGCAGGTAAGTTTTACATACAAAACGCCGCTCGGTCATGGGAATCGATCACGGCCCGATTTTTCAAAAATCGACCGTGAAAATCGACCCATGCCCGATTTTTAACCAAAAACCGACCGTGGAATTCGATCCTTGCCCGATTTTTAACAAAACAAAACCTAAAAATTTTTAAGAAAATCGGGCCGCCGTCACCTTCTTCTTCTTCTTCCTTTCTCGATTTTTCAAAAACAAAACCTCCATATCTCTCTCGATTCTCAACCGTTTTTAGCAAACTTTGGCTCTAATCCACTCGCATTTTCGAGCTCTATCTGATTCTAGGGTCAACCAACTCGATCCACAAATGTAAGTCCTCGATTCTACAGATTTTTGGACGATTTTGGTGATGAAAAAAGGAGTTTTTTTTCTCCTTTGTTTTTCTAGAACTCGGATGCTTAGATTTCTGAATCGAATTCTTGTTTAAGATGGATTAGAGAACGATTTTAGAGTATTTCATGGATTGAATTCACTTGCAAAAATCGTTTTTGATTCTCAAATGTGAATAAAATTGGAAAATGCCTGGGTTTTTGAGAGTTTGGCTTGTTAGAATCATTTGAGTGCATAAAACTGAAGTTCATAAGCATTAAAATCGATCTATTGTTGTAATTGTTGCAAAACAATTGATGAAATCAATTTGAAAAAGTTTGAGAAATCAGAGCAAGTTAAAAATCGAGCAATGACCGAATTTCATGCTCGATTTTTGAGGAAAATTTTGGATTTTCAGGATTTCATTGCACGTAAAGCTTGTGATTGGATTATTTGAACTTGGTTATATTGGACTAACGAGTTTGGAGGATGAACTGATTGATTTTCATTAATTTTCGGAAAAGGAAACATGTTGAACTCGATATGTTCTTGTCTTGCATTGTATATAGAATGTATGATATCGATTTGTTTTGTCTTTTGTTGTTATAATGGGATTGATGGATATCTCGTGTATTCGTTTTCTTTTAATTTCAGGTACTCACTATGCCTCCCAAGAGAAGAAGAACGGGAAAAGAACTGTCACAGAGGAAACGTACCAACCGAAGCGGACTAGTTGGAAAGAGAACGAGCGGTACCTACTTGAGCAGTTCGGCAGAGTAAAGGTCCACCCGACACGCTTCATTGACAGAGACTTCCTTGAAAGGACGCGTCTCCTGGAGAACGTGGACATTCTCCTGGAGAATATGGGACTGGGCTGTCTTTCACACCTAGAATGTCCCACTTTCGAGAAAGAAACGAAGCACTTCCTTGCCACTATCACCCTCGAGTTCAAGGAGCCGAAGCACAAGAAAGCAAGTGAAGGGTTCATCAAATTCAAGGTGGACATCATGAAGTATCAGCTGACAGTAGACGAGATATGTGACACATTCTCATTCCCGAAATGTGAAGCAATTAGCATTCCCGCCTTTCAAAGGCCCAATGCTATATGGGACACCATTGCACATGGAAACTGGCGCAGCAACAAAGCCAAGATGACTATGATCAGGAATCCGCGTCATCAGATATGTGAGTAAGCTTCTTTCCAACACTATCTTTGCCAGGAAAGAAGCGGGAGCTGTCACGATGAAGGAGCTGAGCCTTCTTTACATAGGTCTCAAGCATGTCTACGAGTCTCCATTTGGTTCTGAATTCGATGGAGCGTGAACATGGGTTGTGTGCTAGCAGCTGAGCTAGTAAGTCTCAAGAAATGGGCTTAGAAGCCGAGTGATCGGGATCTTTGGATTGGTGGTATGCTCACGCCTCTGATGGAACGAGCTGGAGTTAATCTCAGAAACAGTACACCAATCCCGACGAGGAACTACGTAGACCGTGATTACCTGATAAGTTCTTCGTTTATCAAGGGTAGGACAGCTCGAGACGCTTCCACTACCACATTCGCACCCGCCATAACAACTGCAGAGAACACTGGTTCTCCCTTGCATAGGTAAGGCAAACATCTCTTCTCTTTGGAAATGTGAGATTTGACCTGCGGGACAGAGTATGTGAACAGGGATCAGGACCGATGGTGCTAGTAGGGGACCCTGTGGAGGAGATTCTGAGGCCTGACCTCGATGAACTTGATGAGACAGAGTTACCTGACATCGATTTCCCGGTGAAGACGGCACGTGAAAGGATCCTACACCAGGCGTACAAGGCGCAGAAGAAGATCAACGAACTTCAGAAGAAGCTGATCAAGAAGCTGTTCAGGAAGATTAAGAAGATCCAACCGCCAAAGTATGTCTCGAGTGACGAGGAAGATGAACACCAGGAAGCTGAAGCTGAAAACGAAGGAAGCGAATAAGCAACATTTTCGCTTACTGAGGTGATATCATTCCTATCTATCCCATTGCTAGATCAGTTTTAGTTTTTCCATTTAGATTCCCTGTTTAGAACACTGAGACGGTGTCCAACAAGTCCGGGGGAGGACTATGTTGTTGATTATGTCTTGTATTTGAGTTTTAATTTTTATTAAGATGTAATACCGGTTGGATGCAAATGGGTCTTTGTGAGAAAAAGAAATGAGAATAATGAAGTCACACGATATAAGGCTCGACTTGTGGCACAAGGATTTTCTCAAAGACCGGGAATTGATTATGAAGAAAATATTCCCCGGTTATGGATGCAATCACATTCAGGTACTTGATGAGCCTAACGACATCGAAAAATCTAGATATGTACCTTATGGATGTTGTGACTGCATACCTATATGGATCACTAGATAGTGACATTTATATGAAAATCTCAGAAGGATTCAAAATCCCGGAAGGATCAAAAATCCCAGAAGAATCCAAGAACATTTGTTCGTCAAATTACAGCGATCACTATACGGATTAAAACAATCCGGACGCATGTGGTATAATCGCTTAAGTGAATATTTGATGAAAAAGGGATATACCAATAATGCGATATGCCCTTGTGTATTCATTAAGAAATCTCAAACCGGATTCGTGATCATAGCTGTCTATGTTGATGATTTGAACATAATAGGAACTCAAAAGGAAGTTGATGATGCAAGAACTCATATGAAAGAAGAGTTCGAAATGAAAGATCTTGGAAAGACAAAATTTTGTCTCGGACTTCAAATAGAGAATTTCCAAGATGGAATATTTGTGCATCAATCAAATTACACTAAAAGAGTGTTAAAACGTTTTAATATGGATAAAGTGAATCCTTTGAGTACTCCGATGGTCAATAGATCACTTAATGTTGATAAAGACCCGTTTAGACCTTGTGAAGATAACGAAGAAGTATTAGGTCCTGAAGTACCTTATATGAGTGCTATAGGTGCACTTATGTATCTTGTAAATTGTACTCGTCCAGATATAGCATTTGCTACTAATCTGCTTGCAAGATATAGTTCATGTCCAATGCGAAGACATTGGAATGGGATTAAACATATTTTTCGTTATCTTCAAGGAACAATTGATTTAGGGTTATTCTATTCTAAAAACTCTGATTTTGGTCTAGTTGGATTTGCAGATGCAGGTTATTTATCAGATCCACATAAAGGTCTATCACAAACTGGATACGTTTTCACTATGGGAGGTACTGCGATCTCGTGGCGTTCACAGAAGCAGACATTGGTTGCTACTTCTTCAAATCATGCAGAAATCATTGCGCTTCATGAAGCATGTAGAGAATGTGTATGGCTAAGGTCCATGACATATCATATACAAGAAGCCGCTAGAATAATCAGCAACAAAAGGCCAACAATCTTGTATGAAGATAACGCCGCATGTGTTGCCCAGACAAAAGAAGGTTATATTAAGAGCGACAGAACATATCACATCCCGCCAATATTTTTCTCTTTCACTCTAGAGTTCGATAAAAATCAAGAAGTGGATATCCGATACATTCGCTCAAGTGAAAATGCAGCAGATCTTTTTACTAAGGCGCTTCCTACTACAATGTTCAAGAAATATATTTAAAGCATAGGAATGCGTCATCTACGTGATCTATAAAAGGGAATGCACTCTTTTTCCTTTATCATGGTTTTTATCCCACTGAGTTTTTCCATGACAAGGTTTTTAATGAGGCAGTACAAGACACACGTAATGAGGAGTTAACGGGGATGTTGAAAACTTAAGACAGAATGTTGACATCCTGATCATTCGAGGGGGTTCTTGCGTACAACAAAAAATATGACTCAAGATATAGTGACATGGTCTACAAGGGGGAGTATTGTAAAGTCAAATATTTCTGCTCAACAAAATCAACAAAATCGGAAAGAAGTGGACCCCATGTCACTATTCACACGCACAATAACTTTAAAATTTTCCTATATATACGAGTGTTGTGTGTTCGTTGTAAACACGAGTACAAAAATCATAATAACAAAACTTCTCTATTCTTCTCTGTGTCTTGTTTCCATATTGGGTATAAATTGTTTTATCTCTTCTCATAAATTTATTCGCCACAAATACAGATAAATAAAGGTAACACTTTATAACATTATTCTATTTTTGAAGAAAACAAAAAATCACGATTTCGTTAGTTGTACACTTGTACTTGTAGCTGTGTGATTCAGAGCCACGTTGTTGGAACCGTTTGGGCAAGTTTCTGCAAGCATCATTTGGGCCTTTGAGTTATGATGAGGCCTAATTTCTTACAAGTACGCCCCATTAGTCGATGATCAACCAATGTCCCACGAGAAACTCATACATTTTTTTTCTTTTTCTTATGACAACACTCGGGACTTAAAATCAAATGAAGAGATGTTTTTAAGCGAAAGAAGAAAAAAATGGATTGAAACTGTAGCTTTCAGTTCATGGTCCCAACTAGTTGAAAACAAAGACAAAAGTTTACTCACCACAAGCTCATCCACAACAAAATAGATTTTTCATTTTAACCAACAAAAAAAAGAACACCAGTTGAATCAAAATCTTATTTTTTATTATTTGTGATAACAGTGACAACTTTTCTCATAGACTTATACAAAGAAAGTATTATTAAAGTTTTACTCACGCGGTTGCACTTCCTTGTCTCTTGCCACTGCATGACTCCAACCTCTAAATAATTTTGGTTATTACACATTTTCTCTGAAATTACAACAAATCATTCCTGGCTTAAGTTTAGATTATTTGTCTGCTTTTTTACGTTTGTGTTTGCGATTTCATTTAATAATATTTTATTTATTATAACATAAAACATGCATACGTAAACACGCTACAAAGTAATTTAAATTTAGAACTAGCTAATTGGAAATTGATTGCTTTCTTGTCTCTGTAATTTCAACTTGTTGTAACTTTTAATAGCAAATAATATATATATATATATATATATATATATTTTGGGATGTTGCACTCTATAAAAGCCTAGCTACAACCTTTTACAAGAATCTGATTTTTTTCTTTAAAAAACGAATTTGGCAATCTCGAACTTCGTATTTCCAAGTTAATTGGAGAATCGTATAAGTACATTTTTCATATGATATGCTATTTACAGCGAAAAAGATGATGATTGTTGGCAACACAATTAATGACAGTATAGGCCTGTACTTTTATGAAAGTTACACTTCATTTTTAATTACAATCACACATGATATCATTTCCATTCTTGTCGCTATCAACTCACATGTGGGTGTGGCCCTTTACATCCACTGATTGTCAATTCTATAATGTGAATTTCAAAATATATGTACATATATAGCTTTTTTTGTTTTGTTTTTGAATATAATGTTAAATTAGATTCAAAGAAATACATTTTGGTACATCAAAAGATTGAGCTAAGCTAGATTTTTACAAGCTAAGTTCTAGTGGCAAACCAAGTCTTCATACAAAGATCATAACAATGGCCCCCCATGCCTTTTATTGCTGAGATTTGATTCCTAATTCGTTTGTCGATCCATTGAGTAAGAGTGGTTGGCGGGGTTGGTAGTTCTCTGTGTTTCCTTCCGTTACGTTCTCTCCATATCGAGTGTATCGAACTTTGAAAACTGTATCGGACTAGGAATGTTTGAAGTAGATTAAGCTGCGAGTTTGAGATGCTAGAGACAACCTCTTGTCACACCGTAGAGAAGTGCGTCGTAATAGGTATTTCGTAAGGGCAGTCCAGATTTCCTTCGAGTAGCTGAAGCTGAAGAACAAGTGGTCCCTGGTCTCCATATATAGCTTTTGTCTCAATCTCTATACAGTTTCAATACTCAATTTCCTAATCAAGTTGTGTACAATTCAATGATATACATCATCTTATATTACTCGAGTTCATCTGTATATTTTATTGACCTCTGCTATCTTATATTTGACTAGCTAGTTTAAAAACAGTAGAAGAAAATATGAAAACACATTTGTCTCAAATGTTTTTCTTTATATTCCATATTTACTTTTTGCTGGGAGATAAGGGATCCAACACTTCACCAACCAGAGTGTCGGGCCGTAGACTGAACTAGCTGACAATGAGATCTTAGATTTAGTTCCAAAATTATATATACCATAAGAAAAAAAAACGAGAACAACTCCAATAATTATTATTTTCGGATTCCTAGATGAAACAATCTTTCAACGAAATCAGTAACATAGACATAGAAGATTAAGTCATATAAAAAGTAGAACCATCCCATTAATGGCAGCAACAAAACTACTAGCTCAAATATTTGAAGTATAAACTCCATCATAGAAATTAAGGAGCTTACACATCGTTCAACTAGCAACTATTTAGAACTCAGTTGACTTTGAGATATGATCGGTAGAGATGTGTTAATTAGCCTATATATTAACTAAGGGCCTGATTAAAGTATTTGGAACTAAAAAAGAATTTCCCTACGACTTATATGCTGTAATAATGTTGTGAACATGAATTAAATTCAAAAAATGTGATGTGGAAACGAGCAACAACAATTATTGTAGCTCTTGAGGACCCATATAAGGTCCTGAATGTCCACTTATACATAAAAGAGAACAATTCTGTCCTTTTTTTTTAATTTTTAATTTTTATTAGAGCATCTTCCATAGCTTCATTTGCGAGCCTCATTCTCGTCAGTAAGGGGTACTACACTAAATGATTGAGTATCTACTTCCATCAATAAAACCCCATCACATATATATAATGCCATTCAAAATGAGAACAGCGAGTATATAAGTTGACATGTAGACATCTTCTTAAGAAACAAATATATAGTAAGACTGAAAAAAGCCGTTGAAATGGCATGACAAAATTCTGTTTACCTCATGTAAAAAGTGCAAAAGTTGTTGGTTTATGGTAATGAACCGGTTTAGTTTACTGATATTCTTGGAAAACTATTTCATTAAAAACACTAATTTGTGTTTCTATTTGACATTGGTCTCTCTCTATGTCTCCTCTTCCTTTTTTTTTGTATGAAAATATGATTGCAAAGAAACATAAGTAAATATAATCTCAGCTTCGATATCTGCATCGATTCTCAGTCAGTTTCGTACCATATTTACAATTAAACTAGTCAAAGCATGCGTTCTTGTTCAACGTCCGCAACAAAAACAACAAACATTAGCATTTTATTTTCCAGTTCTAGAAAAGAGCAGATTATTTTTTACACTCCTCAGTTAGGATATTAAAAACACAACTTTTTTTCCTCTAAAAATCTTTATTAGCTTAATAAATCAATTCACCGATAAGAGTTGCACGTGATATACATTAATCATTATTTTAAACTACATCGGCATTAGACATTTAGTACAAATTATTAAACTACAAATCATGATCACATGATATGTACTAAGTAGAAAGATGCACATATAAAAAATATTTAATATTTGATTTTTTTTTTCCAAATATATTTTAGAAATAAAAAGTTATCCGGTTGGTCAATAATGTTGGGACAGACCAAAAACCATAATACCGAAAACGGTAAAAGAGACAAATGCGACAATTAGATATCGAACTTTAAAGTTGTGGCTCTGATCCAATGCGGCCACAACTTCACTTATTTATTTTTTTCTTTTTTTTGTTACGTACCAACAAAACAGGCAACCCAATTAGCTCTACTATTTAAGTAAAAGGTATCATGTTCAATCCTATATGATACTCGATTACTTTTATAAACTTAATTAGCATACTATTCAATTGCATATATAAATGCTTTATATTCACACACGTGTGTTTGCATTTTAATAATGTATATGGATCTATTTTTTTCAAACGTACTATTTATTGTTTAGTATTATGGTATAAGATAAACACAATATTTGTTCAAACACTATTTCAAAAATCACAAACTTAAATGCAGATAAGAAAAATACAAAAAGCAGTGTCTCTTTCAAGATGTGACCTTATGTTACAATTATATACACATAATCATCTTCTACTAAATAAAATGATATGACTTTATCGCTGCTAATATGACCGCGACACAAAGATTAAACTTTGTTGAAAATATGTTACTTCGAAAATATGCTGAAACAAGTTCGCTAGTTGTCGATGCGTACATCAAAATTAAAGAGTCGTCTGAGCTAGTTGTCGATAAATAATATTAACCTAGTTGTCGTTTGAGCATGTTTGAAATATATATATCAAACATGTCTAGCTCTATATTCTAAGTCTACCCTATCTAAATACATAAATCTCTCTTTCTCTTTCTCTCCGGTTATATTTGGAAATTAATTAAGTTGGATCTACAAGTGAAGATTGATCGATGTTAGCTCTGTCTCCGGCGACAAGAAATGGTTTCGACGGAGCGTCAGAGTTTCTTGATACGTCGTGTGGATTCACGGTCAACTCGGAGGAGGATGAGTTTCCGGATTTTGCTGACCACAGTGATCTCCTCGACATCATCGACTTTGACGATCTGTTCGGAGTCACCGGGGATGTGCTTCCTGACTTGGAGATCGATCCTGAGATCTTAGCCGGGGATTTCTCCGATCACATGAATGCTTCTTCGACGATTACTACTACGTCGGATAAGACTGATAGTCAAGGGGAGACTAATAAGAGTATTTCCGGGAAAGGTGAAGAAGTCATCAGCAAAAGAGATGATGCTGCGGCGGAGACGGTGACTTATGACGGTGACAGTGACCGGAAAAAGAAGTGTTCCTCTTCTGCTTCTTCCAAGAACAATCGGATCAGTAACAACGAAGGGAAGCGAAAGATGAAGGTATTAATCATATCATATATATAAAAAAAACATTAATCTTAAATATAATAAATATAAACCCTAGCTAGAGTCGATTAAATGAACCGATCTAAAATGGATTCGTATTTTCTTGCTAAGTGTTTTCTTTCATATTTAAAATTTTAGTTATGCTCACAAAAAAATCGTGTAATGACATATCACGTGCATCTCTATAAGCTTAGGCTATTAGATTTCTAGTTAAAGATTCATATAAATTCCGGTAAGTAATGAAATAATAAGATTGTTCAAATGTAACATAGTTAGCTGCTAAGTGTGAATTTTCTTGTCATTATAATATGAATATATATGTAAAAATTTAAAGTATTGAAATGGTAATGAAGATGGTTATATGTTGGTATAATGGTATGTGTGTGTGAAGGTGGATTGGACACCTGAGTTACACAGGAGATTCGTGGAGGCAGTGGAACAGTTAGGAGTGGACAAAGCTGTTCCGTCTCGAATTCTGGAGCTTATGGGAGTTCATTGTCTCACTCGTCACAACGTAGCTAGTCACCTTCAAGTAAGTATTTAATTTATTCACGCTTCTTATTATTATATATTTGCATTCTCTAAATAACCAACCAAATTAAGTGTTTAATATTATTATTTGGTGCACTAGAAATATAGGTCTCATAGAAAACATTTGCTAACTCGTGAGGCTGAAGCGGCTAATTGGACTCGCAAACGTCATATATACGGTGTAGACACCGGAGGTAATAATAGTAATGGTCGGAGTAAAAATGGATGGCTTGCACCGGCACCCACTCTTGGGTTTCCGCCCGTGGCTGTCGCGCCGGCGCCACCTGTCCACCACCATCATTTTAGACCGTTGCATGTGTGGGGACATCCCACGGTGGATCAGTCCGTCATGTCTCATGTGTGGCCCAAACACTTACCTCCACCTTCTAGCGCCATGCCTAATCCACCGTTTTGGGTCTCCGATTCACCCTACTGGCATCCAGTAAGTTCCCATGCACATTTATAAAAACTTCAGATTTTTTTCATCATTTATAGTATTTTACCTTTTATGAATAAACCGGTTAATTATTAGTTAGCAAAAAAAAATCCGGTTATAATATGTTCTCGTCTTTCTAAATAACATTTTTATTTGGTTGCATGTAGATTCATAACGGGACGACTCCGTATTTGCCGACCGTAGCTACGGTAATGAACCAACACATCTAAGATTTTTCGGTATATATAACATTTTTTTTGCCCCTATATACATATATGTTTTTTTTTCCAACTATATATATATATATATATATATATATATATATATATATATATATATATGTTTAACTCGTATTTTTGACTGCTAATTGTATAGAGATTTAGAGCACCGCCGGTTGCCGGAATCCCACAGGCTCTGCCAACGCATCACACAGTGTACAAACCAAATCATGGCTTCGGTGGGGCTCGTCTTCCGGTGGACTTTCATCCGGTAAGAATCTAATATAATGGTTTGATTGTTGTCGAGTTTGACATTTCGCATTTGATTATCTAATTATGTTTTTTTTCTTAAAAACTTTTTATGTATATATTATAAATGGAACAGTCAAAAGAGAGCGTGGATGCAGCCATAGGAGATGTATTGACGAGGCCGTGGCTGCCACTTCCGTTGGGATTGAAGCCACCGGCTGTTGACGGTGTTATGAAGGAGCTTCACCACCACGGTGTCTCCGAGGTTCCGCCGACCGCGTCTTGTGCCTGAAATGGACAAGCCCCAAAGGCAAGCCGAAAAAAAAAATTCGACGACATGTCTTTTAATTCTTGTATCCTTTTTTTTTCCAAGGGTTGTTTTTGTTTTGATCCTTGCTGAGTGTTGAGAGTTTAGGGTCTCTTTACTTAATCGTCGTATGTGACTGATGATAAGGAGACCTTTTCATATGTACGTAGGGTGCTAAGTACACTATCTAGCTATTAACGCAAATAAATGAGTTATATCCGCTCTAACCCTTGGTGATTTAGAAAATGATTGCTTTTATATTGTTTTCAAATAGTTTAACATAATAATTATTAATTTATTATTATCAAATGGTCATGAATTGTATATCCGGACGCATATGGAAACGTTCAACGCAAACAATGTAATATTTCATGCGTTTTTGGTTTAAGTATAAATCTATAGTCAATGTCCACGATTATAAAGAGGACAATGGATCTGAGTAGATTTACGTTAAGGTTTTGGCGAGAAATGAATCACGAATTTATGTGATTTACCATATAAAAACGTATTGTTGGGATAGAGAGAGAGAACAATGACATAAAATAATAATGAGGAGAGAGAGGACCACGAGATAAGGGGGAGAAGGGAGTGCATGGAGGCAACGTAAAATCCAACGTAACGACCTCTTCTTTCTCCAATTGTGACCACTCTCTCTCGTCTCCTTCAAATTTTGAATGGTCCCTCTCTCTCTTCATAATTGATAATTCATATATACATGCAGATACTATTACTAGCATCTCATTTTTGTACTTACATATGTGCACATATCTTTTTATATGTACGTATTTACAGTATAAAAGAGACAAAGTTGCAATATAAATACATTCATACCGAAAACATGCATTGTCTTAAAACCCAATATAACCATAATGAATACTCGATTCAAATTATAATATGTAAAGGACTTTGGTCGAAGACAATTCATGAAGATTGAAGACAAAAAGACAAATCATTTTTTCTTTTCTAACCGGAGATCCCAAATCGAGATGCATACTAGTATTTGGTGCCTATAGTGTACTACATTGACTAATATTACAGTAGAAATAATTGAACCATGGGTTCCAAACACTATGATGAATATTTCAACCATAAGTTTGTAAGACGATTATCACTTAAAAAATATTTCAATAATTTATGTAACCTAATTTATCTTGATTGTCTAATAAACTATTTTTTTTTTCAAAATGTCGATAATCATACAACATTTTTTTTCAAAATATCGATAATCATACGACATAAAATTCACTACTACAACGAATCATCTCCAATCTGGTAAATTAGAAGAAATCATAGGGTGTGAAAGAAAAATTGTGTATTGCCATTTTAGACATGCATGCCCATGTAAGAAGAACCCACTAAATAAGTCCAATAAGTATCATGGGGTGAATTGACATAAAAAAAGTTTTAGTGGGCTGATTCCAAAGTAGAAATCGAGGAGTTATCTCCTCCTATTTCCAATTTTAAATTATTTCTTCACTCATTCATATATTACCTTTTTTTTATTATCTAACTTTAAGAAAACATGCATATAGACTATGATAGATTTTAAGTTGATTTTCAGAATTTATATATTATTATATTGAATTGTTAATTTTTTTTTAAGAATTTTTTTTTAAGCAACCTAATTAATACATTATTAATAAACTCGTCTCTAGCCTTCATTAGGTACGAATCTGATCCAACCCTTTACTATTAGTTTCCAGTTCCAATGCAAACATAAATCATCAAAACAAATGCGAACTCAGCTCATTCTGTTTACTCTATCTCCTAAAAAATGCTACATATTCATCTTTTATTGGAGTAGACTTGTCTCTCATAGAGAAAGAAGAAGATGTGAATCTAAAAATTGAAAATGGTGGCCACAGATCCTATGAAAAATGTGAACAATGTCGTTTTGTGAAAATAGAGTATTGTTTGAGCATTAACATAATTAGTAGAATAGAAAATTATCCTTTAATTTAGAAATTAATTAGTTGTTCATTTTATTTAGAATATTATAACAAATAGTTTCCTCGACATCAATTATGTTACTAGCATATAAATATGTAGCTAGCTTTTCACAATTTTACTTTCAATCCTTTTTATTCTGAAAACATTTCACACTTATTTTCTTTTCAATTACAATTCCAACACCTCCATAGATCAAATTATCGTGGTCGTGAGCGGACTCACCAAAATAATTAGGAGAACAATAAACTTACGATACTGTAAATTAAGTGTAAAACACAAAACAATTATTATTATTTTTAATGTTGATTCTTGGCATAAGCCAAACAAACAGCTATCTAGGACATTAGCATAAAAGTGTGTACATTTCACGCACTTTATATTTTTTATTATTATTTTAATGCAAAAATGTCTCTTATTTATGAGTTTTCATGTATTTTAAGTTTTTTTGACATATATTCTTTTGTGAAATCATATCGAGTTACAATGTTTTTAGGTACATAAAGTAATTTAAACAAAAAAATTTACAAATATCAGCTTTTTTTTAATATATATGTATGTATTTATCAATTAAATTAAATTTTATAATTTTAGCATTGTTAAAACGAATACTAATGAATTATATATTATTATACTTAACTAAAAGGAACTTATTTTATTGAAATAAACTAAAATTTTGTTTGTTAAATACTATTTTTCCGCTCTCTGGGCTCTATAAACATATAGAACGATCCTGCCCACCACTAGTATGCCGAGGCGGCCTCGTTCAGGGAGAAAGCATTATAGACGTAACCAGAATCGAGCCCGAAGACAGAAAATTCAAAATTTACTAACGACGACGAAAAATTCGTGCTAAATGATGATACATGCGAACAAATTCTGTTACCCTATATGTCTAAAATCTTATGTAAACTCTCAGATTGTTTGAAAGCTGATTTGAACGAAAATCGATTAACCTCTATTTGCCATGGCGTTGCAAAAAATTGGTTTTGTCAAAAAAGATTCAACTTAATGAATCAAACATCAAGGATAGATAACAAGTTGACCTTAACATATTCTAATTCGAGTTTTTGTCAGATTCAACCAACATTTTGAGACTGCCGGATACATAATGGGTCATTTTGCTCATCTCTTATGTTGAGACTTTACCCTGTGCGATATAATTAGTGCAACGAGTGTTCTTCGTGGGCAGATGAATACATATCACTCACTAAGCCACATATTTTTATACCACACTTACACATATGCAAACGGTTAGACATGGATAACAAAATTGCGTTTGATTTTAGTTATATTATATTAAAAAGTAGTCGTCCGTTCATTTTGACAAATAATAAATGAATCGTGTGGCTTAGGTGGTTTGCTTGTTTTCGAAAGACAATGAAGATTGAAGACAAATCATTTTTTCTTTCTTTTCTAACCGGATATCCCAAATCTAAATGCATACTAGTTTTTGGTGCTCATAGTCTACAATAAGAATAATTGAACCATGGGTTCTAAACACTATTATGAAGATTTCAACCATAAGTTTGTAAGAAGATTATCATTTAAAAAAATATTTCAATAATTTATCTTGATTGTCTGATAACTTTTTTACTTTTTTTCAAAATGCCGTTTTTCCATGAAATAAAATCCACTACTATAACGCACCATCTCTAATCCGGTAAATTAGAAGAAATCATAGAATGTGAAAGAAAAATCGTGTATTGTGATTTTAGACATGCGTATTTTTGCACTCCCACATGTACACATATTTTTTTCTATGGACGTACTTAAATTATAATTAAAAGAGACAAAGTTGCAATATAAATACATTCATACCGAACGTGCATGGTCTTGATACCCAATATAACCAAGATGAACACTCGGTTCAAATTTAAATATATATACAAAGGACTTTGGTCGAAGTCTCGAAGAAAATGAAGACAAGGAGAAAACATTGTTTTCTAACAGGACATCCCGAACCGAAATGTAAACTAGCTTTTGGTGCGCGCATCTACATTGACTTACCTTGACTAACTCAAAATGAAAATAATTGAACCATGGTTTCTAGCTAAACTCTGATTCGATGGATATTTCAACTACTAGACAACCATGAGTTGGCTAAAACGTTATCACTTTGAATCGATAAGGATCATTTGAATAATTCATGTTACATAATTTAATTTCATCGTCTAATAACAAGCGGGCCAATTGAGCCCAATGAATAAGTTCTTATGGGCTGAATTGACAAAAAAGTTCTTAATGGGCTGATTCCATAATAGAAGCAATCTTGATCGAGGGGTTATCTCCTCCAATTCCGATATAACTTTGATTCTTGTGTTTGCCAATTCTTTTTACTACACAAATTACTACTACTTGAGTTTAATTGCAGAACCTAGTTTGCAATCAGAGTTCTCGTTAGGACAAGCATAAGCTGCTCGATTCAAATTTCAAGCTCTTTCGTGGATTCTTCAGATTGATTTGGTGCTTATTTGACGAAGATGGCTCCAACTCCGGATCCCAACAGTGTCGGAGGCGGTGCGAAGCAGGATGAAGCTTCCCTCAAGGTTCCGTCTAAGGATCCCAAGAAGAAAGACGAGAAAAAGGAGGAGGACCTGGTTTGTTTGTTCTTTCTCGGTTTGATTTGGCTTTCTCTTTGGCCATTGTGTTTCTTTCCAACTGTTTGGTGTCTGGGTTCATCAGAACGGAATTCAATTTCAAATCTGTAGGATCTGCACTCAGTTTTTCAATTGAAATCGATCGAATTGAAGTAGTATCGTATAGAATTAGGGTTTTTAGCTCACAGAGTAAATGAAAGTTTAGGGTATCTAAAATCATGTTGAACTTGTGATGGGAGGAGCGTTTTTGTAGTTCCATTGCTCTTGGACATGTAGTACACTCTGGTCATATCCAGTTTTTGGTCACGTAATGACTCGACTTACATTGTGTGTGATTGTAGTCTGAAGAGGACTTGGAACTAAAACATAACCTTGAGCTCTATGTTGAGAGGGTTCAGGATCCCAATCCGGAGTTGCAGAAGGCTGCTCTTGAGAGCATGAGGTAATTTTTGTATCTCTTTAACCGAAATTTGACATTTTGACTTGATCAGTTGTGGGTTTTTAGATTGTTTTCATTGAAGCTTGTAGAACTTATAACCTTTTTTGGGTGTTTCTGCTCTTAATGTACATGTTTATGTTTTTAATTACTCATTGTATTAATCTAACCTCGTTATTCCGGTTCCGTAGGCAGGAAATCCGAGCTTCAACCAGCTCCATGACTTCTGTTCCTAAACCACTAAAGTTTCTCCGTCCCCATTATGCAACTCTTAAAGCATTTCATGAAACAATGGCTGATTCTGAACTCAAGGTATGTCATCATAGATTTCATGTCATACCTCGTTAACACCTTTGATCCTATTCTTCGGTATGGCTTAAAGATTTCTTTTGCTATGTTTTTCAGAAGTACTTGTCCGATATCCTGTCTGTCTTAGCCCTTACCATGTCTGCGGATGGTGAAAGGGTATGCTTCTAGCTACTGATTTGGCCTTTCAGTAGAACATGTTTTTTTACCTTTTTGTTCCATCTTTATATGCCTCTGGTTTCCTTTTCATTTCTTTCTGCTCATCCCCTCTCTGTTATGCCTTAACACAGCTGTTGTGGGGTTCTTTGTAGAACTCTATTGAGTTCATTTTTCTGATTTGTATTTTGAGGCATATTTTGAACTGTTATCCACTTTCTTTTACAATATTATTCCAGGAAAGCTTAAGTTATAGGTTGGTTGGAACAGAGGGTGACATTGGATCGTGGGGTCACGAATATGTCAGGAATCTTGCTGGAGAGATTGCGCAAGAGTATACAAAGCGTCAGGTTAGACATCAATTTTCCAATTTTGTCTTTGACAATTCCGTTTCTCGTCCTCGGACTATATGTGTCTTATTCAATGAGAAAGGTTACTGAGTCATTGTTATCTACCTGTTCATTATCTCAGAGTGAGGAGGCCCCTATTGACGATTTAATGGAGCTTGTGCAGCAAATTGTTGCTTTTCACATGAAGGTGAATTCCTAACGATTTTTATATTTCTTGTTTCTTTGGCCCTTGTCGTGCATAGGTAGGAAGGGATTTTATAGTTAATAGGGCTTGAGACTAGCACCTTTGGGGTTTACTTTTGTCTAAACAATTTCACTTTACTCCTTGCAGCATAATGCAGAAACCGAAGCTGTTGATCTTTTAATGGATGTTGAGGATCTTGATCTCTTACTTGAGCATGTAGACAAAACGAATTTCAAGAGGACATGCAACTATCTCACAAGTGCAGCAAAGTACTTTCAAGTTTCAACATAGTCAATCCTATTTATTTATTTTTTTCCTCACTCTTATCTGTGGTATTAGACCAGTCATATTGTTATTTTACTGATCTTGTTTTAGATCAGTCTTGTAGAAACAAGTAGTGGTTTTGTTTATATTTCTCACAAAAGACTCTTTGACGTCTTATATAGTTATATATTTGAACTTTCAGGTACCTTCCTGGACCAGATGACATGTTGGTTTTAGATATTTCCTACATGATTTACATGAAGTTTGAAGAATATCCAAACGCTTTGCAGATTGCACTATTTCTTGATAACACGCAGGTAGGACTTTAATTTTCCTATAGAAAGTAGTGTCATTTTATTCTTTCTGCGCGTGAAGCAGCTGGAAAAACCAATCCTCTATGTTAAGCATTTCGAGTATTTGTGTGGACTTTTTTTTTATGTTTAATGTGCTCTATGGTATATTTTCTGTATTGCAGTATGTTAAACAAGTATTTACCTCATGTGCTGATCTGCTAAGGAAGAAACAGTTCTGCTACATGATTGCTCGTCATGTAAGTCCTTCACTATCTCTACTTTACTATATTTAACAATTCCATCTCTTTCCTTCTGTTCTATTAGTATATTTTGGTTTTGGATCTTTACTACTATATGCTTTAAGAGTTGGTTGTGCTTTTATTCGATTGTATTTTACTTTCCGGCTGTTACATAAAGGTAATAGATACAAAATGAGAACACTTTTTGTAATTGTTATCGAGCTGATCTAAAGGGAATTTGAATTTTGATTAGCCATGGATGTTGGGCTTGTTACTAGTTGTTTTCTCTTGTTTTATCCAACTTTGTATTGATTGTCTGGGAAGAGCTCATTCTTTAGCCACATTGGCCTCCTCCTATTTCTTTCTAAGGCAGACACCGATTAGCTGCTGCATTGCTTAAAATTGCCATTCATATAGAGACACAATACCCGACTGTCATTCTTTCTTATACTTCTTTTCTGTTCTTATGCCTCCTGCAGGGTATAACCTTTGACCTTGACGAGGAGATGGTTGTAGATGATGATGACCGAGAAGCCCTACAGGATATTGTTAACAACACTAAGTTAAGTGAAGGATATCTGACTCTTGCAAGGGATATTGAGGTCATGGAGGCCAAAACGCCTGAAGACATCTACAAGGTAAATCATTTTTAATGGATGTTAGGCCTGCTACTCGTTTATATAGTTACAGATTATGATTTCCTCAGTTTGACCTGCCCTTTTAAATTTGTAGGCTCACTTGCTCGATGGCAGGGCCAGCTCTGGTGCAAGCGTGGATTCTGCTAGACAGAATTTGGCTGCTACCTTTGTTAATGCATTTGTAAATGCTGGTTTTGGTCAGGTATGGTTGCAAATTGTAATCAAATCGTTCTGGTGGAAGACATGTCCTCTTAATATATTTGCTTATCGCAGGACAAACTGATGACAGTACCTTCAGACTCAACCACAGGGTCTTCTGGAAATTGGCTCTTCAAAAATAAAGAACATGGCAAGACTAGTGCAGCTGCTAGTCTGGTACGCTTTTTCTTATTTGATGAATTTATTTGCTGCGTTCATATTATGGAAGTAGATTGTAACCAGATCTTGTTGTTTCCCTATCATAGGGTATGATTCAACTGTGGGATGTGGACTCAGGACTTTCCCAACTCGACAAATATTTCCATAGTAATGATAATCCTATCATTGCTGGAGCACTGCTGGGAGTTGGGATTGTAAATTGTGGCATTAAGAACGATTGTGATCCTGTGAGTTGATGTCATGTTTGATTTTACGAGAACCATATGTGCTAATATTGGCCATCTCACTCAGCTTCATTTCTCAGGCATTGGCCCTTCTTGGAGACTATATAGACAAAGAGGATTCATCTGTCAGAATTGGTGCTATCATGGGTCTTGGAATTGCATACGCAGGTTCCCAAAATGACCAGGTCAAGACA
>SMJT01000059.1:39139-186469 GCA_004349715.1 Crucihimalaya himalaica | reverse complement strand
TCAAAGCAAGTTGTATTCTTTCCCATATTACTAAGTATTGTTTCGGGTGTTCATGAAATCTTAACATGCGCACTGTTTCAACAGATTCGAAGCAAATTGTCGCCAATACTAATGATGCGAAAGCGCCTCTCGATGTGATTGCATTTGCTTCACTCTCTTGGGAATGATCTATGTTGGTTCCTGTAACGAAGAAGTAGCACAGTCTATTATATTTGCTTTGATGGATCGAAGTGAGGCAGAACTGGGAGATGCCCTCACTCGTTTCTTGCCGCTTGTCTTGGGCTTCTATACCTTGGCAAACAGGTTGGGATTGTGTTTCTACTTAATCTCGCTCTTTGTATGTAATCATTATTTGCGTTACTTGACAAACATCAATTTGTTCCAATATTTACCAGGAAGCTGTAGAGGCTACAGCTGAAGTTTCAAAGACGTTCAATGAGAAGATTAGAAAGTATTGTGATATGACACTTCTTTCTTGTGCTTATGCTGGAACCGGGAATGTCCTAAAGGTATCTAATCAATTGTGTTGGTGGTTGGATGACACAATTCATTGCTTTTAAGTATAGTTGTGTACTCCTACTTTTATGTTCAGGTCCAAGACCTTCTTGCTCAGTGTGGAGAGCATCTTGAGAAAGGTGACATCCACCAGGGTCCAGCTGTACTTGGATTAGCAATGGTTGCTATGTCTGAAGAACTGGGTATTGATATGGAGATCCGTCTTTGGAGCGGATGCTACATATGGAGAACAAAACATTCGACGTGCTGTGCCTTTGGCCTTGGTCTCCTATGTATATCAAATCCAAAGGTGAATTCTTTTGTAAATCTACTTTCTTCACCTGCTTACAGATATTTTGGTTGTTGTATGTAGAGTACTGCTGATTTTAAATATTTTCCACAATTCCAGGTGACAGTAATGGACACCTTGAGCCGGCTTAGCCATGACACAGATTCGGAAGTTGCCATGGTTAGTAATCATTTTGCTTTACAGCCTGTCCAGTATCTATATTAATAGAATAGTGTTGTAATGGGACTGATCATTCGTCTTACTACTACAGGCAGCAATTATATCATTGGGACTAATTGGCGCTGGGAACTAATAACGCAAGAATAGCGGGATGCTTCGAAACCTCTCCAGCTATTATTACAAGGATGCTAGTCTTCTCTTCTGCGTAATGTGTTCCTAAAACTGTTCTTTTTTTTTTTAATGTCCCCGCTGCTATGAAACTGGTGTTTCTGTTCGTATTATTGTACTCAATTGGTAAGTTATTATGCAGGTGCGTATTGCTCAAGGCTGGTGCACATGGGAAAGGGTCTCTTAACGCTCAGCCCCTTCCACTCTGAACGGTTCTTGCTGTCGCCGTAAGTTGATCGTACTCTTTGTTACTGCTATAACCAGAACTTATGATAGTTGAATGTAAAAATGTTTGTCATGTTAATCCTTACTCTGCCCATGTGAACCTTATTTATGCAGAACCGCACTTGCTGGTATAGTGACCCTCTTGCATGCATGCCTTGACATGAAACCAATCATACTCGGAAATACCATTATGTGCTGTACTTCCTCGTTTTGGCGATGCAAGTGAGTGTAACTTAGTCCCGTGTTTGTCCCTCTTGTTATTTAGATCTGTTGAAGTTGCTATGATTGATTTAGATCCTAATTTTGTTAAAAATCGTAGCCAAGGATGATGTTGACAGTGACGAAAACCTGAAGCCACTGTCAGTGCCAGTGCGGGGTAGGACAAGCAGTTGATGTGGTTGGACAGGCGGGTCGGCCCAAAACCATTAACCGGTTTCCAGACACACTCCACACCTGTTCTCTTGGCTGCTGGAGAGAGAGCGAACTAGCCACCGACAAGTATGTTCTTCCTTCCTTGTACCTTTTTCTTTTTTTCAAATGAAAAGCTTTGGTATCTGATTATATAAACTCGGATTGTAACTGGCAAACAGATACATTCCTCTGTCGCGATACTAGAAGGGTTCATCATTTTAGAGAGAATCCAGGACTACAGAGAGGAATGAAGAGATAAATGATAATGCTTTTTGGAGCCACCATAGAACAAGTCAACAAAGAGAGCTTCTTCTTCCTGCTACAAACTCAGTTCTCACTAGTTTTATCTTTGTTTCATCTATGATCTCATGCTTTGATGCCTTTTTTTTTTGTTTGTTTTCTACTCTCCGTTTAAGCTTTGTTTAATAATCTTGGGATCTTTGTATGACACGTTGATTATACAGTATAACTTTAGTCTGTTTTTGTTTTTTTTGTTTACGGTCAGCATAAATCATTTCACCATCCATAAAATACAGTGTGACACCTACTTATAAAAACTATATGTGTAGACAATTTATATACGGTACATGGAGGAATTTCTCCTCTCCGGTTAGTCTGATGACCCTTTCTGTTATACCCATTTGATTATTATATTTCCTTCTCTTTGTATCAGAAGATAGTCTGATGATCCAAAATGATAACTTTGAATGTAGAGAATTGCATCTTTTATGTGTTTTTTCTTTCTTTCTTATTCTCTATGTCGATCGAATTTTGGAAGCCACTTTGTGAAATGAAGGATCTTGTCAATGTTCGGGTTTGTTCTTTGTTAATCACATCTTTGTGTTAATCATGTTTTCAGATCGATAACTCAGAAGTAAAAAGATGAAATTTCCTGAAATTTTGCATCTTGATGCGAAGTTTAATGATAATCTCTCTATCATTACTTAATACTTTGATTTGTTATTTTGATTTGATGATAGAAATCCTGTGGAAATGAGCTTCTGTGTGGAGTCAATGTTACCATACCACACGGCCACAGCTTCAGCGCTAATGACTTCAATGCTTTCTATCTCTGGCCATAGCTATGGCTGGCTCTCTGACGGTACTTTCTCACATCCTTTTCTTTAAAATTTTGTAATGTTTGAATAATGTCTTTAGTATGTACTAAATAATGAGTAGATATCTGCTTTGTTTGATCGATGATGTGTGTTTGAGAACTGTTTCTGTATCGGTTGTGTAGATTTCTGGTCATACATAGGTAGAGAACTAGGTTAGATTTTTCATTTAAGAAGCTTCAATCAGTTTAGAACCTCCTTTTGTTTGTTGCTATGGCGAAAAACTGGATCAATGTGTTGTGTCTTTCTGCTTAACGTTGAAAAGAGATGGCGGCTCAATTGGTATTTCCCTCTCTTTATTGTAACCAGATCTTGTTGTTTCCCTATCATAGGGTATGATTCAACTGTGGGATGTGGACTCAGGACTTTCCCAACTCGACAAATATATCCATAGTAATGATAATCCTATCATTGCTGGAGCACTGCTGGGAGTTGGGATTGTAAATTGTGGCATTAAGAACGATTGTGATCCTGTGAGTTGATGTCATGTTTGATTTTACGAGAACCATATGTGCTAATATTGGCCATCTCACTCAGCTTCATTTCTCAGGCATTGGCCCTTCTTGGAGACTATATAGACAAAGAGGATTCATCTGTCAGAATTGGTGCTATCATGGGTCTTGGAATTGCATACGCAGGTTCCCAAAATGACCAGGTCAAGACATGTTATATTCTTTCCCTTATTACTAAGTAATGTTTCGGGTGTTCACGGAATCTTAACATGCGCACTGCTCATGTTTGTTTGTCATGTTAATCCTTACACCGCTCATGTGAACCTTATTCATGCAGAACCGCACTTGCTGGTATAGTGACACTCTTGCATGCAAGTGAGTGCAATTTAGTCCCGTGTTTTGTTTCCCCCTCTTGTTATTTAGATCTGTTGAAGTTGCTATGATTGATTTTGATCCTAATTTTGTAAAAAAATGTAGCCAAGGATGATGTTAACAGTGGACGAAAACCTGAAGCCACTGTCAGTGCCAGTGCGGGTAGGACAAGCAGTTGATGTGGTTGGACAGGCGGGTCGGCCCAAAACCATAACCGGTTTCCAGACACACTCCACACCTGTTCTCTTGGCTGCTGGAGAGAGATCCGAACTAGCCACCGACAAGTATGTTCTTTTTTCTTCAAATGAAAGCTTTGGTATCTGATTATAAAACTGGGAAACAGATACATTCCTCTGTCGCCGATACTAGAAGGGTTCATCATTTTATTGGAGAATCAGAGTGAAAAGATAAATGATTATGCTTTTTGGAGGCCACGTACCATAGGAACAACAAAGAGAGCTTCTGCTTCCTGCTGCATTCTCAGTTCTCACTAGTTTTAATATTCATTTCACTATGATCTTATCCTTTTGTGCCTTTTTTCTATCTCCGTTTAAGCTTTGTTTAATTATCTTGGGATCTTTGTATGACACGTTAATTATATAACTTTAGTCTGTTTATTTTGTGTTTGTTTACGGTCAGCATAAATCATTTCACCATCCATAAAATACAGTGTGACACCTACTTATAAAAACTATATGTGTAGACAATTTATATACGGTACATGGAGGAATTTCTCCTCTCCGGTTAGTCTGATGACCCTTTCTGTTATACCCATTTGATTATTATATTTCCTTCTCTTTGTATCAGAAGATAGTCTGATGATCCAAAATGATAACTTTGAATGTAGAGAATTGCATCTTTTATGTGTTTTTTTCTTTCTTTCTTATTCTCTATGTCGATCGAATTTTGGAAGCCACTTTGTGAAATGAAGGATCTTGTCAATGTTCGGGTTTGTTCTTTGTAATCACATCTTTGTGTTAATCATGTTTTCAGATCGATAACTCAGAAGTAAAAAGATGAAATTTCCTGAAATTTTGCATCTTGATGCGAAGTTTAATGATAATCTCTCTATCATTACTTAATACTTTGATTTGTTTATTTTGATTTGATGATAGAAATCCTGTGGAAATGAGCTTCTGTGTGGAGTCAATGTTACCATACCACACGGCCACAGCTTCAGCGCTAATGACTTCAATGCTTTCTATCTCTGGCCATAGCTATGGCTGGCTCTCTGACGGTACTTTCTCACATCCTTTTCTTTAAAATTTTGTAATGTTTGAATAATGTCTTTAGTATGTACTAAATAATGAGTAGATATCTGCTTTGTTTGATCGATGATGTGTGTTTGAGAACTGTTTCTGTATCGGTTGTGTAGATTTCTGGGTCATACATAGGTAGAGAACTAGGTTAGATTTTTCATTTAAGAAGCTTCAATCAGTTTAGAACCTCCTTTTGTTTGTTGCTATTGGCGAAAAACTGGATCAATTGTTGTTGTCTTTCTGCTTAACGTTGAAAAGAGATGGCGGCTCAATTGGTCTAGTTTTTCGATGTTGTAGGCTGACACAAGAGTAGATGAAGACAAAGAAGCCAAGATGTGGGTTTCCTGCAAATAATATATTATGAACTTCTATAAACAATTAGGATGGGTTTCAGACACTAGGCTTTAGATACACCAATCAATGTTTGATGGTGCATTGTGTTTCAAAGCCGGTTCTTACATATCTTCTTAAAGAAACCATGTACCCGACAATTTTTAATGGAAAGAGTGTCTTTTCTTGTTGGCTATTGCATTTGAGTTGATGTATAGAGAATTTAATGAAAGAATCATTACTGATTGGTCTTATACCCCCAGCCTGCAATGATGATGTGTGATGAGTTAGTCAGAAGAACACTGAAGCTACAATTTATGTACAAAACTCTACCTTTTAAAACCTTTCTTCCCCAGAAAACTTAGGAACGAAAACCCTCTTGATTTTGCCTATTTGTTTCTGAATTTCTTGGAGAGATTGTGTTTGTTTTCAGCCTATTAAGACCTGTTGTATTGATTAGACGAGTAACTGATGTTTGGTATAATTTATCAGCTTGCAAAGAGGACTTTTGATGATGTCTACTCGTACCCAATGCGAATGCGAGAGAAGGTTGTAAGAGAGTTTAGGCAAAGAATAATTGTTGTACTTGTTTTGATGAAGTTCCTTGCTAATGGTCTGAGGTTGAGGAGAGTTGTCCTTAGCCATGAGTTCTCAGCGCTAACAGGAACAGTCCAGAAGCTCTGATGCTTTAATCTTTTTTCTTGGTACAGGCTTGCTCCGCCACGGGATGGATTCTTCCCTCGGACAGAACCAGAAACATAGAGTTGCAGGACCTGAGACGCCTACTGCTCCATAATCCTCCACCATCTGCGAGTAGAGGAGAAGACGTTTGCTTGTGGTCTGTTGATGGCAAACAAAAAACCACTTATTCGGCTAGCCTAACATGGAATGCTCTAAGACCGTCAGCTCCTCAGCAAAGATGGTACAAGGCTGTCTGGTACAAAGGTAACATTCCCAAGATTGCTTTTACTTTTTGGATTGCAAATCTAGATAGACTACCGGTGAGAGCTAGGCTTTCTGTTTGGAAGGTTGCTTGGCCTTCTACTTGCGTGCTTTGTAATGTCTGGACTGAGTCTAGAGATCATTTGCTACCTCACTGTGAAACATCTGAGGAAGTATGGAGAGAGGTTATGCGCAGATTGGGTCAGCCACAACTAAACTTTCAGACATGGGATGCTATGATCTCTTGGCTTTGCAGGGTCTCCAGAGGTGTATCATCCACTCTCAAGAGACTTGTTTGTCAAACAACAATCTATATGCTATGGAAGGAACGAAGTAATAGACTTCACAACAATGTGTCTCAACCTGCCGCTGTAATATTTAAGCAAATTGATCGGTGTGTACGTGATACTTTCCTAGCAAGGCAGCACCAAAAGGATTTCATGTCTCTGCTTCAGCATTTGTTCACTTATGAGTAAACCTCAGCCACAACAAATTAGTTTCTTAGACTTTTCTCTTTTTTTTTGGGGTCTTAGAAACTATAACTAGCACAAAGCTTTTGTATTATCTCAATGAAATTTACATTCTTGTCAAAAAAAAAAAAATTGTTGTACTGCTCAAACACAAATGATCTCTTTGTCTTCAATTTTCATATCAAAGACAAATGTCCTCCCATTTATATCAACTCTCTATGATCTCTGTTACATCAACACAGTACACGCTCAAAATTGCATTTTTTAAACTCAAGAAAACACACTTATACTAGTTTAAAACACATACATGAGTTTGGATAATACAATCAAGGATATCATAGCAAGGAGGGGGAAAGTAGCAGTTTTGGGCAATCAAATCCTGCACATTAACTTGTGGACCTTTAAACTTGAAAGAAGGTTTTAAGTTTCTTCTTCTTCTTCTTATCCCATGGATCTCCTTTATGTAACATTGTAGTCTCGGCCAAAGATGAGGTACCTTGAAGATTTGAATGAGAAGCTTTGTTAAAGGATTTCTTTACAAATATCCTCCATCTCTCTATTACATCAACTCGAGATTTAAAATTGCATCTCTGCTAAATGTGGTTAGACACAAAGTACAAACACTAGAGTTTCTTTGATCCTTCAGTGTCTGTTCTTCTTCCTGTGGAACTGTTGCTTCTTCTTGCTTCTCATTCTCAACAGGCTCGACTCCCTCGGGATTTAGCAGTAGATTTTGTCTCCTATACCCGAGGATGATAAAAACTGCAAAACATGAAAGACATATATATAGGTTATATTTTGATATAAGCTGGCTGTCACCGCCAAGATCTTCTTGTGTGAGCAGGCTCCCCATGCTTCACCTAATCTCATTTTCACTCTTTCAACTACACAAATTAAACTCAAACCAAGTAACGATTTGGATTTGGACCAATTAAAGACCCCTACTTTTGCTGCTTAGGTCGACCATTCGTCTTCCCAGATGGATAAATATGAGCTTGGTTGCTACGCCAAAAAATAAAAGAGAGGTAATTTCAACTACTCCTATATAGTATTTATTTTTGTTATGTAAAATGTGGAAATTGTGGGAAATAAACAATAGTACAACGTACGGAAACTTTATCAAGAAATTTTAATTTAGTAACATTAATTCTTTCTAATTTAGGGTCCAGGAAATATCCACACATCAACAAGCACCCAGTGAACCGACGTTGAAAACCCTTAAAAGTCACTCCAGAAGCTCAACTGCTCACAGGACTCGTTTCTTCTTGTAAGCCATCACATTACATTACAGAGATACACACAACACTACGCTCTCTCTCTCATCCTCGAATCGATTCGATTTGGTGTGTTTGCTGTTGAGCTGTCTGAACGGAAGAGAGTCAGATCGGCATCGTCGGTGGTTGGTAATATGGAGGAAGCTTTAGAAATGGCGAGAGCCAAAGATACGAAGGAGCGCATGGCGGCTGTGGAACGGCTACATCAACTCCTCGAAGCTTCTAGAAGGAGTTTGAGTCCAGCGGAAGTGACGTCACTTGTTTGGATCTCGTAATTTTAGAGTCTCTCAAGGTGCGCTTCAAGCACTTGCTTCTGCTGCTGTGCTCGCTGGTGAGCATTTGAAGCTTCATTTGAATGCGCTTGTTCCTGCTGTTGTCGAGAGGCTTGGTGATAGTAAGCAACCTGTTAGGGATGCTGCTAGGTGCTTGTTGACGACTCTCATGGAGGTGAATTTTTACTATTATTTGAGGGAATCTGAAATTGGTTTGTGTTGTGTTGCCCACAAAGTGTTTTAAGGTTTTTGTTTTTCAATTTAGGTTTCATCTCCGACGATTATAGTTGAAAGAGCGGGTTCGTATGCTTGGATGCATAAGAGTTGGAGAGTTGGGGGAGAGTTTGCGCGTACTGTTACATCAACTATTGGTCTTTTTGCATCTATGGAACTTCCTCTTCAGCGTGATATACTTGCTCCGGTATCTATCTTCCTTTGAAAGCTAGTTGGCTAGAATGAATCATGTTTTTGTTGTTTTGAATTGAATTGATTGGGGTGTGGTTTATATATTTATCAGATACTTCAGATGTTAAATGACCCTAATCAAGCAGTTAGGGAAGCTGCAATTTTGTGCATTGAGGTAAAGTTTGTACCATCCTTTGATTATGTAACTCGTTTTCAACTATTAAAGTGATTATTTCTTGTTTACAGCTTAACTGTTAAATGCAGTTCTATTTAATCAATCATTAAGGCACACTCTTACACCTATTTGTGTACTTCGACTTCCATTATTATGACTGAGATAGTAGTGAACCCATTCATTTTTGAGTGCAGTTTGGGTAGAGAATTTCACTTCCTCCGTGGAGATATGTATATTTGTTTTAGAGAATCCATAGAATTCAGGATCCAGATGCTCTATTTCGTGTTTGATGTTAATATCGTAATTCTGTTTTTCTCAGGAGATGTATATGCAGGGTGGGTCTCAATTTCGAGAAGAGCTTCAGCGCCACCATCTTCCATCATATATGGTAAATCTCAGATTAAGATCAATCCATATATGCAAGAATGCATAATGCATATTACTAGTTTCCATCTGCCTCATAACTTAGTGTACTTTGATAAAGAATAATATGATTGCAGTCTTGGGGTGCTCTTTGCTTGAACTCTTTCTCTGTTGTAATCAGGTAAAGGATATTGATGCTAGATTGGAACGAATTACACCTTCTTGTGCTGGTTTCACTGACTTAGAGAGGCTCATTGGTGCTGCTGCTAAGAACCAGGCGGCTGTTAATCTAGGGAAATACTTGAAGAAGACGCTCATGTTAGACATATGTGAAACAATAGTTGATGGTCCGACGATTGAGGAATACTCAAGTAAGTTTTGGCAAAGTGATTGATTAAGAGCTTGTGTATATATATGGAACATCCATTATCTATTTTTGATGAAGAGCCTGTGTTATACTGCAGTTTTTCTCAGCTACTCAGATTCTGACAGCCACTATGTCTTTGTGATCTTGCGCAGGTGAAGAAGGCATGACATCTTTGCAGCACCACCAACCCACCATCGGTATGCCGAGACGGTCTCGTTCAGGGAGAAGACAACATAACCGTAATCAGAATCAAGCCCGAAGACATATCGAAGTATCACCAGAAGATTCAGAATTCTCTATATTATGGTTTTTTACAAAAGTATAGGCACCATTCTTGTTCCTAGCGCCTCCAACAACCATCACTATGACTTCAGGTGAGACATATAGATATCCTCTATTCCCGGTATCTTCACCATTGCTAGCTTTACATCTGATCACCCTCTATCCCTCGAATTCTATACAATCCAGCATCAAAACTTCATGTTCACCCCGGTATTCAGTCTTTCCCCTAGGACCTCTGTAGATTCTAAAATCTTCCCAATTATCAAAGCAAGTTAGGTTAGCAGCCACTGGATGTGTTTTCAGACGGATCAAAGCCTGCTGCAAAGTCTGATACTTAAAAGCATCTGTTATGCCATACTTTTTTTCATCTGGAAGAAGCTGTCTCTCTAATCTGCAATCAAATTTACATTCTTATTCTACATCCATCTCCTTTTCAGTAGCTATTGATATCCCCTCAGATTTTTTTTGCAAATTTCAATCCTTTCAAAAACTCACTTGGATAGCACTAGCAAAATGTCAGTGGAGAGAATGATCATTAGTGTTATCCTGTGAATTTTTGAAAAAATTGAAATTTGCAAAAGAATCTGAGGGGATACCAATAGCTACTGAAAAAGAGATGGATGTAGAAGAAGAAGGTAAATTTGATTGCAGATTGGAGAGACAGCTTCTTCCAAATAAGAAAAAGTATGACATAACAGATGCTTTTAAGTATCAGACTTTGCAGCAGGCTTTGATACGTCTGAAAACACATCCAATGGCTGCTAACCTAACTTGTTTTGATAATTGGGAAGATTTTGGAATCTACAGAGGTCCTAGGGGAAAGACTGAATACGGGGTGAACATGAAGTTTTGATGCTGGATTGTATAGAATTCGAGGGAGAGAGGGTGATCAGATGTAAAACTAGCAATGGTGAAGATACCGGGAATAGAGGATATCTATATGTCTCACCTAAAGTCATGGTGATGGTTGTTGGAGGCGCTAAGAAAAAGAATGGTGTCCATACTTGTGTTAAAAAACCACAATATTTTCTCTATGATTTATATTCAATAGAAATGGCGAAGGGTTTGTTTCCTGACAAAATTGATCAAGACAATGATAAGGCTTCAAGAGGAAATAGAAAGTATCGAATAGATTTTGGCAAAAAAGGTGCCAAATCTAAATCTCTAAGAGGGATTTCTGGTTCTGGTAAGGCTTCTACTGATCATACAATCCAGTCCCTTATCAAGACATTTACAATGAGAGGGCTTCTCAGCGAATTAAAAAGCAAGGAAGGAGATGGGACTCTCACAGTTCTGTTTCTCCCCTAAGGTTTATTCTCTCTTTCTCTTAATTTCAAACCTTGTGATTAACTTTAGAAAATGAATTAGTTGGTTTCTTCTCTGTTTTGTTTGAAAGTTAGTTGATTGACCAATGAATTAGATTGTAATTTGTTTTGGAATCAAAGGCAGGCTTGATAGATAGAGGGATTTTAGTAGAATTGTTTCATTGAGCTTGTTGCATATTGAAGGCTTGATCTTTTACGTTTCTGCTATTTATTATTATGTCACTCTGGAACGTTGTAGGTACTAGTGCGATTGAGAGAAATCCAGAAGATCATGATGCATTATACAACAGGGCGCTTATTCTCCAGGTCTGATTCTTTAGTATTAAAGTGTTGAGAAGTTCTCTCTTTCTCTCCCTCTCTTGGACCCTTAAGTCTCTGTCTCTCTTATTTTTGATTGGCTTTGGTTGTGACACATTCATATGGAATTAATTAAGGAGGTGAATTTGATTCGACCTAGAACTTTGTTGCGAGTGTTCAAGGAAAGAATCGAAAGAAGCTGAAACATATATCCAAAATTCATAAAACACTGGACATGAGATAAAAGTAATTCTGTAAGAGCTTAGACGTGTCTGTCTTTGGGGCCATCAGAACTTCAATCGTTCATATGCCTTTACTGAAATGTAAATAATGCTGAATTCACCACTTGCCATATTTTCTCCACAGGAAAGTGCTGATAATTTCAGCCCAGATTCTGTTTCACCATCTAAAGATGAATTGCTCGAGGAAGCTTGTAAGAAGTACGATGAGGCAACCCGTCTCTGCCCGACGCTTTATGATGTATGTATCACTAGGATTTTAAATCTGTTAGTTTTGCTTCTGATTTATGTCACTGCAAAGTGGAATATGATGGCCATCACAACCATAAACAAGAAATCATGATTTTCTGTTCATATAAAAAGATTCAACTATCTTATGTGTGACGTTTGTGTTTTTTTTTTACAGGCTTACTACAACTGGGCAATTGCAATCTCTGATAGGGTAAAGATGCGCTGTCGCACAAAGGAGGCTGAAGTACTATGGGAACAGGTTAGTAATATTGCAATCATGATAGGTCTTTGTCCTGCTACCCATGAAAACTGAAATTATTGTGGTTTGATCTCAACTTCTAATACTAAAGAAGTTTGTGTTTGGCATTTTGTTTCCAGGCGACTAATAACTATGAAAAGGCTGTCCAGCTAAACTGGAAAAGTTCCCAGGTATGGCCCTTCCTCTAAAGTACAAAAGTTCACAATATCTTCTGATCGAAACGAAACCTTAGTTAACTAACTATATGATATCCTTTTTGAAGCATTTTTATTCTGGTTTAGTTCTATGTTATAGTAGTCTTTTCTGTTTCTGGCTTATATTTTAAACTATCAATAATCTGCAGGCCTTAAACAACTGGGGACTGGCGTTGCAGGTAACTGAGTTACAGTGTTTATCTCCATGATATGTTGTTACATAGGATGTGCCTTTTTATAGAAAAATAACAAAAGAATTTAAGAGTATTTTTTTTTTTTGGGTTTTCATTAGGAACTCAGTCAAATCCTTCCTGCTACAGAGAAGGAAGAAGTGGTCAGAACTGCAATTAGCAAGGTGCTTACTCGTCTTTCTGACTGATGTAAGCATTTCATTTGATATGCATAATTGATTTCTTACTTTCCCTTTTCTTTTGTTTTACCATACAGTTTAGGGCAGCAATCAGGTTGCAATTTGATTTCCATGGAGCCATATTTAACCTTGGAACCATTCTGGTCAGTCATGCTTGACAATCCTTTCACAAGTGTCTTTACATGCAGCATTATAATTTCAATCCAGTTAATTGACCACTGTGGATGCTTCTCCGTTTTATACATTTACAGTATGGATTAGCAGAAGACACACTAAGAACCGGGGGTTCAGGCGACGGCAAAGATATGCCTCCCGGTGAGTTATACAGCCAATCTGCCATCTACATTGCTGCAGCTCATTCGTTGAAGCCAAGTCATTCGGTAAGCTTATTTGTCTCCATTTTGTGCTGGAATCAAAGATGTTTTGAGTCATATTGCTATTAAATAAGATTGAGTGCCAGAATTAGATTCATTGATTCAAGGCTGATCCTTTTCCTGGTTCAGGTTTACAGCAGCGTATTGAGGCTCGTTCATTCCATGGTACCTTTTGATGACCCATCACTTCACGCACTCAAGTTGACTTATTTGTGGAAAAATGACCAAAAGTAAAACTTAATTTATGTTGGCAGCTACCTCTACCGCATCTTAAGGTTGGATATCTAACAGCACCACCCGTGGGGAACTCAATCGCTCCTCACAATGATTGGAAACGCACGGAGTTTGAACTCAATCACAAGAGGCTTCTACAGGTACTCTCTCAATTTGAGTTTCCTCCATCATCAAAAAGGTTTCTTTTTAACATGAAGAGAATCTTCTGTTAAGAAAAGTTGAATCATGAGATTATGCAAAAAGATGTATAGTGTTTCTAGAGAGATTCAATTTCCCCCTGGCGTCGTGTAGGTACTGAAACCTGAACCAAGAGAAATGGGGAGAAACCTGTCAGGAAAATCAGAGGCAATGAACACAAACGTGGAGAAGAAGACAGTAAAAGTGAACATTACAGAGATCGTGTCAGTGACGCCTTGTGCTGATCTCTCTCTACCCCCTGGTGCTGGTCTCTGCATTGATACCATTCATGGCCCGGTTTTCTTGGTAAGCCTCCTACATACATAACCAGTAAAGAGAATTAGCTTAAAGATTAGTGCCCCTTCAAATAAAACCTAAAAAACTTGAATTGCATAAACAGGTTGCAGATTCATGGGAGTCTTTAGATGGATGGCTCGATGCGATTCGATTGGTCTACACAGTTAATAAGAGAGGGAAGAGTGATGTTTTAGCCGGTATTATCACCGCTTAATGATTGCTTCACACTTTTTTCATACTTTGCCTCTTTTTTTTATAATCATAGTCATGTCTTGTATTGACCACCATAACCAGGTGTTATGATTTTTGGTAGCCTATGTTAATACTTGTATAGACTCAATCAATACAGGGAACCTTTCTCTAAAACTATGTTCTAAAAGGTGTCAAGGTTTGTATTCTTTACCTTGTTCTTCTTGATTCGACCACACGATATGTCTTGAACCAAGTTTGACAATCTGGATATGGCCTTTCTGTGGTGGATCCGTTGATGCCTGGGACGACAATGGTGACACCAGGAGTAGGAATGGATCCGTTGAGGGTTTGTATAACTTTGTAATTAGGGTCTCTCGGAAGAGGAGGATATCGTATCATCATCACTTTGGAACCAACAGAGTGTATAATAATAATATGGATTAAGCTGAAACGTTGGAGGTTTGGACGAATCAATACAATAAAACTCTTTGTGTCTTTCCTGGTAATAATGACACATCAGTTTTTTCAAGTTTCTTTCATCTGACACATCATTAAAATAACAAACCAATTAAAACATTTTTATTAATACACATCAGCTCAAATGAACTCATGAACAAAGTTAAATTTTTTGGTATTCAATACAATAAAAATCTCTAAGAAAAATTATTTTAATTGATTCTGCATTAAAGGTGAATATAATTATCTATTTACTGAAACAATTTTGAGGCAAACCACACGATATAATAAAATGCATGCATCTAATTGAGATTCATATTAGAACATTCTACTTTGAAACCAAATGCTAAAAATTGTCTCGACAATGAGCCGAAAAAATGACTATAATTATCAAATAGTGTTTTTTTTTGGTTCTTTGCTAAAAAAATGACTATATATATGTATGTATGTATATGTATATAAGTTTTAAATAAGCTTATCACTCGTATTTTGGATTTGATTTGATTCAATATTATTTATAGATATTTCATTTTTGTAAATTGTAGTCCCACTTGTAACCAAATTGTATAGTGTTAATTAAGTTTATCAAATAAAAACATGTTTAAAAATAGGAATGACGTAAATATTTATAAATATTTATTTCTATTTACATCTATAAGTTTTTATTGCTTTGGAATATAATTATCAAATAGTGTTTTTTTGTTTGTTTTTGCTAACATCAAATTAGAGGAAAAATATGCAGGGGAAAAAACTACTAAAGACAAAAAACCTATAGAACAAACTAATAGAGTGGCGAGACATAAAGAGCAATTCTAAAAGAAATTCAACAAGTTTAATATCAAAGGGTCACTCACAATTACTAATAAGGTTTATGATGATAGAATTCTCAAACAAAAATTATCCACAACCATTTGTACTTTGGCCTTATTAAAGTTTCAAACATTTACATATTCAGATAAAAATATGTCAGTTTATTAATTTCTCAAGTAAACACAAAACATTTGATGTTTGGAAAATTTTAAACAAGATTCTAAAATTCAATAGAAAACAGATTTCAGTAATTTTCAAAGCAGTATTCGTTATTTAGATAAAGTAGGTTGAGAAATACATATCTCTAGAAAGACGAAAAAAATAAAACTAAAGCAAAAACATGATATTACACTAAAAATACCCAAATAAGTAGTGAAGATCATGACTGAGAGCACAAACTTAAAAAAATGAAGCTAACTATTTTTTCACAAACATAATTAACAAAAACATTTGAAAAATATGAAATTGTTTCACGAGACAGTCATGCCAAAATAAAGGATGTGAAATGTCTGATTGGGTAACATAAGTATACTTCAAAATTAAAAACTGTATCGTTTCTCTGTTAACTATATAAAATTATTGTTTGCCAAAAAATAAAGGCTTATATAATTTAAATTTTCTTTCTAATATCTAAATTAAATATTTCCAAAATTAAAGCTAATGAAACAAAAATGTAACGTTGACAAAAAAACAGACTAACCATTATCATTACTATTTTCGTTTCATCGCAAATGATTTTTCTTTTTAATGAATGTAAAATTTATTCAACCCCAAAAACTTGTTTCTTAAATGTATTTTTTAGAGTGATTTTGAAAGGAACTAAAAAACAGTGAAAACACAAGAAATCAAATGGATTATATTAACTTAATGAAACTTGTCGAAATATAATTGTTAGGTGAACAAACGAGGCGGATGAGATTCAGCAGCATAAAAAACCATTATCATTACTAACTATTTTTTTTTTTAACCGAAAAAACTAAAAAAAAATACTCCCTAGTGCGCTTGCAGGTAGTGCATACAAAAGCCATAAGTATTTCTCTGGGTGGCTCATGATGAATCTGTAGAATAATGAATAATAATGTAAAAATCAAGAGTTATATAAATGGGCTGTGAAGGCCCAATTAAAGCCCATAAGTGAGGGATATAAATGGCGTGGAGTGCAGAGAACTTAAATCGACTAAAAGCATCAAAGAGCCGCTCGCTTCCGAAGAGAAGATGCCGGCGGTGTTGAAGTTCAAGTATCCAAGAGAGGGAAGGGAGAAGGATGAGTTTATCGTATATCCGATGAGAAGTATTGGGCGGGTACTTTCATTTTTTTCCCTGCCTGTTTTTTTTATTGATTCTCAATATATCGCTTCTTAATTTTGACTAATATATGCTAATAACAAACGGCTCTTAGGTCCTTGTTCCTAATCGGTACAAGTACGCCCATGATCGGAATGCTTCTCGTCGTAACCTAGTCCTCTTTTATGCTAGGTTGGGTCTTCATCGTTACAATTTTCTCCGGGTAAATAATAATAATAATTCTCTTTGTTAGTGACCATTTTAACTATATATAGCTATCTGTTTCTTTGATCGATCAATTTCATTTTCAATTTAGGGAAAAGACTTGCAGCTCAGTAGCATAACGCTATTCACCAAGACCAATTATTCTGCTGCTTCCTCTTACAAGATAACTTTCGACGTCAAGGATCCTGCAGAGACCAGTGGTTCGCTTCAAACTTTTCAGGCTCAAGTTAATGAAAAAGAATATGGCGGATTCAAACTTTTCGTACTCAGACCTTCACACCAGCAGCATCAAACGGAATTGCTGCCATGGAAGCTGGCTCCTCGTCTGCACAAGACTAAGATCCATTTGAATATGTTGTACGTGGATCAGAATAATAAACCCCATCATCGATGCATGGTTGACTAAGTTATTTGGTGCGTTCGGATTGTTATATAAGTGGATTGCGTTTTATCTGTTTGTGTGGGTTTTTAAGGCATACGTAGACCAATCACATCAGTCTTGTCCTAAGACTTGAAGCTGCAAGATAATAACAAAAAGAAATGCGTTGAAGCAAGAGAAAGAAAGTTTGGTTAGGCCTCTCTTAAGCTTGCTGATTGTATCCACTCCTCAGATTATTCGGATCTGAGAATCAGCAGAAGTAACCATTAATTTGTCCGCGGGAGCCGCACAAGTACATAGCTGGAAGTCAGAGGGCCCATACTACCTGCCTAACCCAAATATAAATGAAAACCAAATATAAGATAGGTTAAATATTTATGAATGGTTGTGGGGTTTTAAATGGTTTTTTAGATTTTGATGGGTTTTTAGTTTGGGATTGGAGCCACCGGCTGTTGACGGTGTTATGACGGAGCTTCACTGTCACGGTGTCTCCGAGGTTCCGCCAACAGCGTCTTGTGCCTGAAACGGACAAGCGCCAAAGGCAAGCCGAACCAAAAAAAATTCGACGACATGTTTTTAAATTCTTGTATCCTTTTTATTTTTCCAAGGGTTGTTTTTGTTTTGACCGTGGCTGAGTGTTGAGAGTTTAGGGTCTTTTTACTTAATCGTCCCTCCCGTGTGACTAATAATGAGACCTTTTCATATATGTACGTAGGGTGCTAAGTACACTCTCTAGCTATTAACGCAAATAAATGAGATATATCCGCTCTAACCGTTGGTGTTTACTGTTTAAAACTTGATTGCTAGCTTTTATATAGTTTTAAAATATATACCATGATTATTATTATGATCAAATGATCATGAATTGTATTTTCGGACGCATATGGAAACGTTCAATCTGAACAATATCGTATTTTATGCGTTATAATTTGGTTTTAAGTATAAATTAGGTAATTATTCGCAGCATGTGCGAATAAAAAAATGAATAGAAAAATATAGTTATAGAGTATATTGCTAAGAATGAATAGTCAAAACAATGTTTAAACAAATATATCAAAAAATACGAACACAAAATATAAAAAAAACAAATTAATTGAAAGACTTACTTGTACAACATATTCATGGTTTTTATTAGTTACCAATATCTTCATTAGAAAAGAGTTTAGCCATAATGTCTAAACAAAGTAATAAGAGAAAAGGCGGTTAGTTATGAAATAGAACTGGATAACTAACAATTATATAGAGTTTACTAGAAACTTAATTGGAAAAACAATTATTTAAAAAACATATATTTGAGATAAAGAGAACAATGACATAAAATAATAACGAGGAGAGAGAGGACCACGAGATAGGGGAGAAGGGGAGTGCATGGAGGCAACGTAAAATCCAACGTAACGACCTCTTCTTTCTCCAATTGTGACCACTCTCTCTCTCGTCTCCTTCAAATTTTGAATGGTCCCTCTCTCTCTTCATAATTGATAATTTATATATACATGCGGATACTATTACTAGCATATCATTTTGCACTCCCACATGTACACATACATACCTTTTACGAATGGTTAACCGAAATTATATTTTAAAACCAAAAATCTATTCTAAAACCAAAAAAACCTATTCTTCTTTCATCTTATCCGCAACCAAACACTTGACAAACACAAAATCTAATCCTATTCTTTTCTAACCTCCTTCTTCTTCTTCTTAGAGTCGCTGACGAACGCCGGTTTCTCTTCTCCGATCTCAACCTCCTTTCTTCTCTTCTTCCTCTTCTCCGATCTCAACCTCTATATCCTTCCTCTTCTTCTTCGATCTCATCCTTGTTCTTGTCCTTCTTATTCTTTTTCTTCTTCTTCTCTGATCGTCTTCTTTTTCTTCTTAAAAACGCTGACGAGAAACAGTGAGATCAATGGGATCTGATGACTCGTCGTGGTCAAGATGATCAAAAATCAACTCAAGAATATCTACAGGAAGATGAGACCATTGAGAAGAAAGTAGAGAAGAAGACTCCATGAACGAGAACAAAAGAAGATATGAAACTGTTATGTTCTAATCTTCTTCTTGGGTTTAGGAACGAAAACGCCGGTTTCTTCTTCTTTCTCTCTCTTGCGGCTAGGGCAACACAGAGGAGGAGGGTGACTAGGGCGAACACAGAGGAGGAGAGTGACATTGGGCTGGGCCATTTCGGGTAAATCCCATCAGCTAAGTAATACCACATATTATACTTTTTTTCCCTGAATAATATAATTAGTTGAAGGAGCAGTACCTTGAGCAAGCTTCGAAAATAAATTAGATGACTTCAAAACATTAATGTCGTTGTTGCTGTCTGGCATACAAAAATAGGCATGTCATATCCATAGATCGTAATTTGTAACTGCTTCAAGAATGATTGTGGGAGGTCCGCTACGGCTTGCAAAATGCCTTGCCCATGCAGTTGGACAATATTTCCATTTCCAATGCATACAATCTAGACTACCCAACATTCCAGGAAATCCACGTTGTTGACCAATATTGAGAAGTCTGGCAACGTCCTCTGATGTTAGAGACCTGAGATACCACTCCGAAAACACTTCTACAATTCCGCGGCAAAATCTCTTCATGGATTCAATTGCAGTAGACTCTCATATTTTGATGTACTCGTCTATGGCATCAACATGCATACCATACGCCAACATTCGAATAGCAGCAGTAATAATTCAGTTTATGTAATATTTATGTGTTCATGTAATTTGCTTTTCCGGTGTTATTTTATTTTGTATTAAATTTGCTTAATATAATATTATTGTTTTAAATCTTATGTAATATTTTCTATATTAAATTATTTTAGTTTTAATTTAAAGTTATTTGTTTAATTTTATATGTTAGAAATAAATATATATAATACATGTAAAATATATATGAGATATACAAAATTAAAGAGACTAAAATGATAAACAAACAAATTAATAAGCTTAAAATGACAAACAAATTAATTTAGGGACTAAAATGTAAATAAAAAGTATGAAACTTCAAATTTGAAGTTCTGAATAGTGAAACTTCATATATATAGTTTCACTATTCAAAACCTTAAATTTTGAAGTTTTGATTATGTTGTTGGAACTCCAAAAACGTCATATTTGAACATTTGAAGTTGTTGTTGGAGATGCTCTTAGGACTTCTCTTAAGCTTGCTGATTGTATCCACTCCACAGATTATTCGGATCTGAGAATCAGCAAAAGTAACTATTAATTTGTCTGAATCACCGAGAAAGAACTGAAAACCAAATATAAGATAGGTGAAATATTTATGAATGGTTGTTGGTTTTAAATGGTTTTTAGATTTTACTTTTTGGTTTTTAGTTTTTGATTTTTTGGGTTTTTAGTTTTTGCAATAGACAATGATTTACGCCGCCGGATTTTTTTTTACACCATCATAATTGAATCAACTTAATTCGACATGTATAATATTCCAATATTGATGGTGTTAACAAGATAATAAAATGATGATACAACACGGGTTAATGATATTTTGAATTTATATTAATGTCGATCCAAATCCGTCCTGTGATATAAATAGCGTTTATTGCAATTTTACCGACGACTGATTAGCTTGACATGGTCGGAAAGGGAATGAAAAGAAGTCGAATCTATTATATATAAAAGGAGGTATTTGGGGCTCCTAAAGCTGTCCACATATGCAAGGGAGAGAGCTTCTGAGAATGACACGTCAGTTTTTAACAAAAGTTAAAATGAACGTTTATTAAAAAAAACGCTTCACGTTTCTTATTGCCGGTTATTAAGCCCTTCGCCATTTCGTCTTCTTCAGTTTGCATTCGCCGATCTCCACTTCGTCGTCTTCAATTTCTGAATTAATGGCCACTACCTCTAATGCCTTAAGGTGGCCACGATTTAGCTGTATAAAACCACAGCCGATAGGTCTCACAAAGCAACCAAACAAAACCAACGTATATCTGATATCAAGAAATGACAAAGAAATCTCAGGGAAAGGCATCTCCCCAGACACTTACGTTCGGGATTTTTGATGAAATTGGTCAAGATTTTTGTAAGGAAGAAGTTTTAGTGCGGTTGATTCATTTTTGGGAAGCCCGGAATTATAAGAAAGGCAACATACTCATGGGGATTGAGCTTCTTCTCATTGATTCGAAGGTATATCTATTTGAAGCAGTGCAATTGAATAAAATCTGCCGAACTCTTCTTCCTAAGTTTTGTTCTGTGTTTTAATTGCATTTTGGCTTGCAGTCAACTACAGTGCAAGGTTTCATTCCGACTAACCGGCTATTTCGCTATGAAGAGCATCTCAAACGCAATGCCGTGTAAAAGCTTAAGAATTTCATGGTGACGCCATGTAAAAAAAGTTTCATGGTCTCTGACCATAGTAGAGGTATATGCTTCACTGACAAAACGTTAATGTTACCTTCACATTTGGGAGACCAGCGCATTGTTGATCAGAGGTTTAGGTTCCTCAATTTTGAAGATTTTGCTAATATTTTGGACACGAATGTAGACCTCTTTGGTAAGCAACACATGTAACTACATTCTCGGCATTAGTGTTTATCCTAAATTGTTCTGCTTGTATTTATGTAGATGTAATTGGCCAGATCCGTCTGATAAGTGGTGATAATATCCATTCTGCTACCACTATGGAAACAGCCCCCCATGTTGAAGGAAGTCGGTCTAATGATAGAGTGTTCTTACACCTCCTGCTGAAAGAGTAATGGATTCTATGCTCTACGCTGTAGGATTCTAGATACTTTGAAAACTTCTAACTTACCAACCTTTTAACTTACAATAGTCAAACGATCCGCGTGTATCTTTGGGGAAACATTGCTGCGGTGTTTAGAGAGAGGTGGAACAAAAGTAACGTCAAGCCAGTTGTGGTCCTCATTACTACTATTAATCCCAAAACAGTAGGCCGTATGTATTTGTGTCTGAGTTTACAGAAATATATAGAAAATTAGCTTTCTTAGATATTTGATATTTGTAATTGCTGTGATTGATACTCTTCCAGCTGCTCTAGCATTGAGCTCAACATCTGCGACACATTTATTTTTTGATGATGATGTAGCTGAAACCAAACACTTTCTTACTTGGTATTTATTCAACTACATCCCTTCTTACCATATTTTATTTTGTAGACGTTATAATCTCACTTACTATCATGCAACATGTTAGGTATTAGTAGTAAAATCATGCCATCTATCGGGAGCTCCTCCTCTGGTGTTACCAAATTAGAGATCGTGACCATTGGTGAAATAAGTCAGTTTCTAGCCAATGAAAATCCTCAGGTTTCTGTTTTTTAATTATTTTCCAATATAATAGTTTTGATTTCATTTTGAGGATAGAACTTAAGTTATTGATCTCTGTAACTCCTTATGTTTTGTGCTTTTTGGAAGCCAGCTTTTACTATTTTGGTACGGTTGTAGACATATTACCACAGTATGGGTGGTACTATATTTCTTGTAGCAGTTGCAATTCCAAACTTGAAAACGCTGATACATCGATGTACTGCAACACATGCAAAAACATACAACAACGTTTGGCTTATCAGGTTTTGCACAAAGCTTAAATTCTGAGTATATTGTAAGACTAAATATTAGACAATGTAACACAACTTCCATGCGCACATATGCAGGTACCGTTTTGAAATAAGCGTTCGTGATCTAAACAATGATGTTTCAACTTTTGTGGTATTCGACAGTGAAGGAATAAAAATTGCTGGCCAAAGAGCTTCTGATGTTTTGAAAGAAAACTTACAGGTAATGTTTTATGTACAAATGTTTTAAAGTTACAATCACTCCAACAAGTAAGATTAATTTCTACTCTTTATATTCAGGGTGTTAATAAAGATTCAAATGAGGAAATTATGACAAAAACTCCAGAATGTTTGAAACACATTGTTGGCCGGACTTACAAATTCCAGGTCAAATTGACAAAGTACAATTTCACAGCAGCTCGCCAAACCATCACAGTCTCCCGTATTCTTCAAAGCAATCTTACTCTTCCTACTGATTCAACTGAAGCAAATATCAACAAAAGGAATGTTGACTCTGAAATTGGCACTGCGGAGGAAAACTCAGTGGCAAAAGCAGTAGCTATTTTGTCATCAGATAAGGATGAGGAGAGAAAAGATAAACGCGCCCGGCTCCTCACCTAAACCATCCTCTAGACGCGCTTTTATGATTTGCAGTCTCCAACCTTTACTCTGTTTTCTTTCTGGTTATTTATTCCATGTTGTCGATGTACTTTGCCTACAGGCCTAAACACTACTTAATAGATAACTAAGTTATGTTTTGTTAATTAATATAAGGCTTTGTATTGGTCAAAGAAAATTGATGTGTATAAAATGCCAAGCTAAAGTGCTTATTATGCCTTGAATCTACAAAGCGTAACAAAGTCGTAAACGTATTTAAAAAAAAACAAATTTAACTTACATACGTTTTACAAATCCATCAATTGGTTTAACCCATAGCTAGATGAGAATGCAGAATATATACCCCTGTTGAATGAAAATTGCATTTACGATTTATTATAGTTTTAAAACCATAAGTTAATCTTTCTATTACTTACTTACAAATATTACAATTTGCAAAATGCAGATGCTACATTATCTGATGAAAATTGCAGATGCAAAATGCAGATGCTACGTTTCAGCCACGTTAAGTCCCCATAATTATTATAATTTCGTCGCTGTAGTAATGACATATAGGTAATCAGTATTACATTTAACATTTTTCTAATGGCATTCGGTTTTAAAGCCACACTCTAATTTATTTAATAACAAAACTGCATATAGGGGAATCGAAAAGATCACAATAGATTATATATAACCATATTCATCTGACAACGACAATACCAACGATATGGCCAATATCGAATTCACTTTCTCATACAAAACTCTTCCTTCTCATATGCAAAGATCCAGTGAAATCATCCTTACCATTAGAAGACCACGCACCTCTCAAAGAAATACCGTACAACCCTATCAACCATGTACCAACATGGGAAAACTTGAGAAGCAACCTCCACTTCCTTCTAGAATATCATGGAGTAGAAGCTAATGACTCAACAAGAATGACGACAACGTTTTTTCCGTTCTTCAACGCGGTGCTAATTGGAGAAAGTGGAAGAGGTAGGCCTATTCTTATATATATCCAAGTTAGATATTATAACCTTCAAGCTAATTCTAGGATAGACACCGACGTACTCATTGCTGACCTAGAAACTTGCAAAAGAGCTCCAACTGAAGATGAGGAAAATGAAGATTGCTCTATTTGCCTACAAACCTTCAAAGGCAGAGTTGATATCAACGCTTTGGCATGCAACCATAAGTACCATCATGAATGTATAATTACTTGGTTGAATGCAAAGAAAAACTGTCCAATATGCAGGACAACAAATGTTTACTTTTATTTCATCAACTTACTCTACAATGCAAGTTTCCCTTTACAACTTTTATCTTTTTCGTTCATAGCAATGTTTTCCATATAACTCAATTGTAAGACCATTCCTGCTTTATTTTGTTACCTTTCCTATTTATTCTTTGTCATATAGTTTTTGTATTCACAAACCAAATAGTCTCAAAACTTGAAATTAAGAACATACTAACGTATAGGGAAAAAAAAAACAAAGGAATACCAACAATTGGTCCACATAGAGGCATATCCTATTTTGTATTGAAAAATAAACATAAAAACCTTCATATTCATTATCATAAGTAACTAAAGTTTTAGACAATTGTTTATTTGGAGTGTAACAGATGAGTTTGATCCTTAAGAGATAGGTGTACAAATAACATGAATTATCTAAATTAATAAGGTTATGATATTACATTCATTTTCCGATGTCATTCATATTTAAAATTCCAAACTCTCTATATACTCTGCTTATGTTTCCTTCTTTCACATGTCAGCTTCCTTAGATGTTATACCCACAACTCAAACTTTAAGGCCCTGTAAATGTTATACCCACTAATCAACTTTAATCTCCACTAACTTGCAATAAATCTCAGGGCAGGCTATTTAATCAAAATGTGATCAAATTCTTTCCTACCACAATCCAAATATTTTACAGTAAACAAAAAAAAGTCATGGATCCTCTCAAAAGAGAAATCAGCCGCCTAGAAGCTCTCTTGCGTGACTTGCTAGATGAAATCATCTCAAAACTTGCTGCATCTTCTGCTCAAGATTACTCGAACTGCATACTTTCGTGCAAAGAATTGAAGACCTCAAGTGATGACCATCGTGTTTTCAAATCGCTGAAACTGGCTTCTTTAGTCAAAAACCCCCTTCTGTCGACCAAAAATGTAACCTTGATGATGAAGTGTTTAGCTTACAACAACCCTGATGCACACTACATCAAAGGTATTGTCGAATATTCTCATAAAAAAAAAATCACAATCTGGTCTCCACCACTTGAGTATTGCAGCTGATGCGGGAAAGAAAGAAGCAATCTACCTCTATGCAGTGATTTTGATGTGCAAGGGAGAACTTGTGAATGGTAAATCATATTTTAACCTACTAAAGTGGCAGCAAAGTATGACAACCACAGACACCTGTTGGACAAACATCAAAGCATTTCTCCAAGGTATAAGAGTATCTACGAAGAAATGTTATATCAGTTCGCTGGAAAAAATGCAGCCGACCAATTTGTGTGACCTATATGACCTAAAGAACATGTGTACCAGATGTTTTCACTACAAAAGAATGGTCATGTTCGTTTACATGCAATAAGTCAACAAAAAACCAGTTTCAAGAATGCCGAAGATATCTACCTGTGTTTCCGTAGACTCCTTTATTAGTTTTCTTTCCTTTTTTAAACTTCAATAATGTTTAATATTTTTATCATATGTATCTTCATACTTTGTATGAATTTATATAAACACAAAGTTTTGCTAATTTTTAAGAGAAAAGTTTTATGGTTTATAAATCTATGATCTTAACAATTTGCCTAATTTTAAAAGTGTGCACTGCCACTCCAGTTAAAAACATAGATATAGTGTTCTTATCAATTACATTGATCTGTTGTTATATTGCCTTGAGAGTTATTCATATAAGCTGCAAGAAAAATATTGGTTAGCTAATTTAAGAATAAATGGGACAACTCTTTATTCATATTCTCCTACACAATTTGGGGAAAATAGTATCCATTTTCTAAGACAAGCTTGAAATCTAATCAGGTCAGAACTTAGTAAAGGAAGCTTATGAAACGAAATTAAGACCTGATATATACTTCCTCTTCTCCTGAACTTTACATGGTACTTCTTGAAGTAAACGCTGGGTAACAGTATGCTGAATGGAGTAGAAAAGAAAGGGATTCAAGTTAGCCAAACTTAGTCAAAAAGGCCTTCTTAATACTGCTAATATAACTCATCTTAAATATAACGTTATGCACATTTAATCAACCAATCTTTCAGTTGTCTGCACTTAATTTGTTACTACATACCTATAATATCAACCAGTTAGGATGTATCTTTCATATACCTTCAGCTAACGTTTGACCTTTTACTTACTATTGGATTGTTCTAAATTAATTAGTGGTCATACAAAAACAAAACAAGAGAAAACGGAAGACTTACGAAGGTATTCATCTGTAATTATATATGGTGAATGTATATCCTCTCTCAGATACTGAATGATCATATCCTACAGGTCGAACAAGTGGAGTACCTACAAAATCCACATCACAGTTTTTCAATTGTAAGTGTTGTAAAGCTCTGCAAAATAAATTTTAGATATGTTAGGCAGCCTCGCAAATGCAAAAGAAAGTAAAACAGAAATGTATCTTACATATACTATCTCTCTTTACAGGTGGCTGCCGAAGTTGCTTTATCTACGGTAAACCTACTCTCTTAAAATTTTCATCTATTTTCATTACAAAGTAAACCATCTGTATTCATATGGGATTTACAATATTTTTCCAGTTCGTCGTAAAGAAGCAAGGTCTATGCGAAAAGCTATTCTTTTGTCAAAACAATGGCAGCACTACAAGAAAACCGGCCATTTGCGATGGAGAAATACCTCGCAATTCCGTCGCAAATGGCCTTTCGCGATGGATTTGCGAGACGCACCATTCCGTCGCAAATCCCGTCTCGCAAATCAATTTTTGTCGCAAATCCCTCGCAAATTTACGAGGGAAAAACGTGGTTGCTATCTCGTCGCAAATATAACCCCGCAAAATTGCGACGGAAGTGCGTGAACGCAGTGTTCATCGCAAAAGTGTTCATCGCAAATTAATAGCAAAATGCGTTACCAATTATACCCGCAAACACGTCGCAATACTTGCTTCGGATTTGCGAGGAAACATTGCGACGGAATTGCGTGGAACTATTTCTAAATGGGGTCGCAATTCCCTCGCAATTTGCGACGGATTTGCGAGAACACGGTTCTTATGTCCCTCGCAAAACCGTCGCAAATTACGAGGGAACTGCGGCGGCATCTGATTTATATAATAATTAAAAATTTTAATTATTAATAATAATTAATAATTATAAATTTATTAATTATAAATAAATTTTTTTTTCAAAATTAAAATTTTATAAATAAAATTAAATTGTTGAAACATTAAAATTAAAAGATCTAATGTATTATACAAAAAAATTAAAATTGAACCGATGGACCGGATCCGTTCCAGTCCGGTTCTTCGGTTCGTTCGGGTCTCGTCTCGTCCTCACCGTGAGATGTATCTCAGGGTCCTGAATCATCTGTGCTAGCCGGATCCTTTGTCGCCAAATAGCTGAACATTCTGATCAACCTCGAGATCTTCTGAGACTGAGTCACGATCTGTGCCTGCGACTCAATGATGCCTGGAGGTAGGCGGCGGACTGCTTCTGCTGCTCCCGAGGAGAAGAAGTGCACGAGTCGATCTGCGATTGCAGAGAAGACTCCCGTAAATTCTCTTTTTTACGGGGAGCGACCTGAAAATTAAGAATTTTTAATTATTGAAATTATTGTAAAAAATAAATATAAAACATTATATTCATACCTCGGTAAAGCTTTGTTCTTAGGGGCGGGAGTCAAAGGGGTAGATGCGCTCTATCGCTCCGAATGCTGAGTCAACTCCTGCATCTTCGAAGTGACGTCGTTGTAGATATTCTCAGAATCTTCGACAAAAGTCCATTTTGGTCGCCTCTTTGTCTCTCGAGGACAGCTAGCAAATCGGGATGAATCTCGCGATCTTTGCTGATTGTTTTTTTATAAATATCAAATAAATTTTATTATAATTAAGAATTTATATATTAAAATAAATGAAAAAAGTACGATTTTCGTGAGGGCAAAGGTAGGAAAGCTGTCCAGACCGATGCTTGGCATACCCGTCCCCATCAGGATCAGCGTACCGGGCGCCGAGTTGTTAGCGCTCTTGATTCGCTCGCCGGATCCTGCAATACGCCACAAGCTGCCCAGACCTCTGGATCAAACCACTTAGGCATGCAAGGTCGTTCTTTCTTCCACTTCTTCTTCACACGTCCACCTGGTCGGCCTTGCGTTCCTTCAACTTCGCATCAAATCCTTTCGGTTGTCCGTAATACTGTACTCCCAATGATAGTGTTGCTCACAAAAAAAATTATAATGAAAAATTCAAACAATAAGTTATATAAATTATAAAATAATTAAATTTTAAATATAAAAACTTACAGCAAAACTGAAACCACCGTCTTCTGATGCTCGGTGTTTTGCCTCCAATTGGCATGAGGCTCTTTGAAATCTTTTCAAAGATCGAGCGGACCGAAGCGGCCACGCATCCGTCTTAATCAAACTGAATGTAAATAAAATAAAAAACAAATAATATGACTTTTATTTGTTTTAAAAACTAAAAATTAATTAATAATAATAAAAAAAAATTTACCATACGTATTATCAGGACGTCTTGGATCAGGCGGGGAAGAAGGTCATGACCGGGCCTAAGGATGCTTAAGGACAGATCATCTTTGTGTTATCATAGTGTGCCACGGTGGGGGATCTGAGAATGACGAGTGGAGGCGGTGAATAGTACTGCTCCCGAGGATGTCGTCATGTCCGTCTGAAAGTGAAACTCGTCCGAAAGTTTCTGGAATAGGCGTGCACTCTCGAGACGAGCACCCTCGAGAGATAACGAGAGTACTCGTTATTAACTCAGACATCTGAAAAACAAATTTAAAAATTAGTAAAATAATTACAAGATATCGATATTAAAACTATAAATTTTAAAAATCAATTACTAAATGAATATATAAATTACAAAAACCTAATTAAAAATCTAAATCTAAAACTACAAAAACTAATTCTAAAAACAAACTAACTATTAAAAACCTAATTTAAATCTAACAAAATTATCTAAATCTACAAACTAATGACAACTAAATCTAACAAATAAATCTAACAAAACTAAATCTAACAAACTAAATCTAAAACCTAAATTTAACACACTAAATCTAACAAAACTAATCTAACAACTAACAATCTACCAACCATAAAATCTAACAAATTTAAAAATCTAACAAATTTTAAAAAATCTTAACAAATTAACATTTAATAATTTCTAAATTCTTAACAAAACCTAATTCTAAAATTTTTATAATTTCTAAAATTATATTATAAAATTTTTAAAAAAAATGATTCTAAATCTAACAAACCTAAATCTAACAAAACTACTCTAACAAACCTAACAAATCTAATCCCAACCTAAAAATTAACAAAATTTAAAAATCTAAAATTTAACAAATTTATAAATTTCTAAATTCTACAAACATAATTCTAAATTTTTATAATTTCTAAAAATTAATTATAAATTTTTTTTTAAAAATAATTTCTTAATCTAACAAACCTAAATTTAACAAACTAATCTAACACCTAATCTACAAAACTACTTAAACAACCTAACAAACTCTAAATCAAAAAAAAAAATCTAACAAATTTCAAATCTAACAAATCTAAAATATGTACCTTAGGTTTTGTTTTAGATCTGGTCGGCTGGAGAAGGAGAGAAGGAGAACGATTGGCGGCGGCAAGAGAGGAGGACGAGCGGCGGCGGTTCAGTTCGGCTGGCTCGGAGGATTTGCGAGGCGGCAATGGGGAGAAATAGAAGAAAAGAAAAGGAAGAAGAAGATCGCGACTTTATTCTGTTTTTTTCCGGTCATGCGAAATCCATCGAAATTGGGTTTCGGATTACCAATTTGCGATGGATTTTGCGAGGAAAGTTATTTCCATCGAATTCCATCGCAAACCGAAATATTTCAAACCGATTAACAAAAATTCGTATCGGGTTAAAACCAATAAAAAGATTAGAGCCGCAATTCCCTCCAGCAATTTGCGACGGCAGTGCGAGGAAAATTGTTTGCGAGGGAGTTGCGTCAATTTTTTTTTTATTCCTCGCAAGTCACTCCAAAATTTGCGACGGAATTTGCGTTGAACAAGATCTTCGCTCGCAATTCCGTCGCAAATTTGGTAAAATATGATTAAATTTTTTATCTTTAATTTAAAAATCAATTTGTTTTGGGATATGTTTGGATACGATGCAATTCATTACTACTTGAGCTATTAGACTTCATAATTTTGTATTTAGTTACGGTTCTTGTTAACCTAACTTTTGGATCTATATAGTTACAGTTCTTATATCTTGGGAGGTTTGGTTAGAGAATGTTGCTTATCAACTTGGATATGTTTGGATGTAAATTCATTACTACTTGAGCTATTGGACTCTGTAACTTTTGTTTTAAGTTACGGTTTGTATCAAACTTTTGTACTAGTTACGGTTTTTGTATCTTGGGGAAGTGTTGCTTATCAAACCTTGAATATAGACTCGAAGAGCAAATGAGACATCTCAAATCTTTAACATTGCAATCAACCAAATGTATATTGGATCATACTTAATCGTCGATAACCATCTTGTCGGGCTTAACATTTGAATGATATTGTAAAATATTCATCGATTGCTGAATTTTCAAATAAATTCCAAGCAAATCCCTAGCAAATTTGCGAGGAAATTGCGATGATTTTAAGCTAGTTCTCGCAAATCCCTCGAAATTTGGTAAAATTTGATTAAAAAAAACTTTATTTAAATCGAAAATGCTTAAAACTTTAAAAATTAATCAGATTCTTTTTCAGATTCATTGGAGTGTTCACTATGTAGATGTCTTCTTCATCATCATCTCTCGAATCCGTCAGATTCTTCATTTCCTTCGTTCATCAACTATTATGTCTTCCTCTTCTGGTTTCTGGATCAATATGTAAGATATTCTCGGTTGATTCGATTGCTACAAAGACTTCTGGTGATCTTTCATGTTGCATAGCCACATCTAACTTCCCCGACTATACGACTCTCTCGGATTCAATTTTAACTGATAACCGTCTCCACGATTTTGCCTTTTCTGAAGGGTAAGGAATATAACACACTGTTCTGCTTGACATGCTAGGATAAAAGGTTCGAAGTTAGAAATTTTTTTGTTTGCATTGAACATCGGTTACCCTAATGTGTTTGGTACCGGAACGCCTCGACCGATCGTTGGATCGTAACCAATGACATTTGAATAAAATGCATTTCAAACCAATAATTCAGGATATGAGATTCCATAATTTTTGCAAGAGCAGTAGAAGTTTTAGATCACCTAGATTCCATAATTTTGCGGTTGACTTTTTGGAGCCATTATCATATGTGTGAAAAGTGTATCCAGAGTGAAGTACATTGGGGCAGTTTGATCTTCGCAATTGGTTCGTGAATAATCTCATGCACAATCAGTGCAAGGGCTGGTTTGACATCCATTCATCACTATATATATATAAACATAATTTTTAATTAACGAATTAGATTATTTAAATATTGTTGGAATATATCAAATATGTTAAATATTATCTACGTAACATAATATCTAACCATCAGCAAAATTATTTTTCTTTGGAATTCTAATACTCTTTTTCTGGTAAAGCCGGGACAAGCTTCTCGATCTGCCTGTACAATTTACTGTACAACAAAATTAAATTAAATTCGTGAACTTCACATGAATATATTAAATATATGTTAGTTACAAAATTTAAATAATTAATTAAGAGATATACCTCTCAAACGGTTGCACTCTTCACATTTCGCAATATATAATTGTGCGCCGCAGAGTAATTTTGTGGTCTTCCCACCAAACTTCCTTAACCTTTCCACCAAGGTCTCTATTTGGGTGAAGAATCTGCGACCTCTACGTATATGTTGGTGCAACACTCCATCGTCCTATCGATAGACGAGCATTTTGGTTCGAACGGTTGGCGTAAAATAATATGAGTGAAATGAGAGGTTTTTCAGTCAAACTTTGCAACGATGTCCTTCCACTTTTGAAGATTTTGGACCTTTTCTTTAGATGTCCCATGAATGATCGCGGGTACATCCTCAAAATTGAAGGCCTCCAAGAGCTGCTTCATGCGGTAGGTGGATTGGAAGATGTTCCATCACATCAAAAAAAAGATGGTGATATATTTCTCCAAATTACAGAGCAACATGGTATATTATTCTGTAATTGCCCAAATGCCCTCGTCTGTAATGTTCTGTTGTGCATAGATCCCTGAAAAATGCTCCAATGCCTACACGTTCTAGATTATTATTATTACACCATGAATAATTATATAAAATAGAAACTATTTTAATAATTATTAATTAATTAATATGTACCAGCAATTGCTTCATGGACGGTTGTCGGTAAGGAGCTCAGCCAATGCAAAGGGTATATAGTCGTTGACATGCAAACATGCAATCGTGGCTCTTCATACCGGCAAGTTTTTGGCTTGTTCAATACATCTTGAGAATTTGGACACATAACCATCCGGAAACTTACTTCTGAAGCAATCCAGTTAAACAACGTCTGTTTCGCATCCCCAGCAAACCGAAAGATCGGAATCGGTAATTACACATCTCTTGTAAATATGTAACTCGCTTCTTGAGCAGATTTTGGCAAGTCAACCTTGATTTGAAGTTGTCTTTACTCTTTCGTTCTTGCACATTCAAAATCGTATTCATGATGTTATCAAAAAAATTTTCTCGATGTGCATCACATCAAGGTTGTGCCGTAGTAGGTGATCTTTCCAATATGGGTTCCAAAAGATATCATTTTGTGCCATTGTGAGAACTCCGATATCCGTTAGGCATGTTCGCTGTAGTGTGCAATTTCCCCACGCTTACATGTTTCCTGAGCACCAACAATAATCAATCTGCCAAACAAATCATTCCTGACATATAAACTGGGGGAGGAATACGCACAACCTTGTTCTTTTTGAACAACTTCTTGTTTCTTTCCGATATGGATTGATGCAAGGGAAGATAGTGACGATGCAAATCAAACAGCAGACATTCTTCCATGCATCAGTTGAAAGGCATCTGATCGATCCATGCAATATGGACAAATAACACTTCCGTGCGTGGTCCATCCCGATAAAATCCCATAGCTGGGAAGTCACTAATGGTCCACAATAGCACTGCCCGCATTGTAAAATTCCGTTCCTGTGAATAATCAAATGTGCGTACACCTGTATACCATAATTGTTTCAAACTCATGAATCAAGGGTTGCAGAAATACATCAAGGGATCGTTTTGATGCTTAGGACCCGGTACCAGAATACTCATAAACAAAACTTCTTTGCATGCACATTTCTGTGGCAGATTGTATGGGTCAATATCACAGGCCATAAAGAAATTTGTCTCCAGACAAACCAAATGGACTAAATCCATCAGTGCATAAGCCAAGATAGACATTTACTCTCGTTAGCAAAGTCAGAATGTACCCGTTGAAAGTGTTTCCACGCCTTTGCATCTGAAGGATGTGTAATCTCCCCATCATTCGTTGTATGTTCTGCATGATCCTTGCCGCCGATGTCCTTTCCGATTGGTTAACCGTTTCAAATCTATCAGTGATAGGCAAGTACCACATACGTTGGTATGGGACACGGCTCTTCCGGTAGTTGGTTATATCTTGGCTTCCCACAAAATCGCATTCATGTAGCTTATCATCGTCTTTCCAGAAAATCATGCAATTGTCAATGCAAACTCAATAATTTCGAAGGTAGCCCCAGACTAGCAAACTATTTTTTGTATTATCATAGTAACTCCCTGCAGAAATATTATCTTATGGAAATACTCTTTAAAAAGCTCAGCCCATGCGTCCATGCAATTTTCAGTTAGGTTTATCACTTTTAATTGTCATCATCCTAGATGCCAATGAAAGTTTAGATAACCCTCTCTACATCCCTCATAGATAGGTTGATCTGCAGCGTCTAAATATCATAAAAATGTTGTGCTTCAACATTGGGTTTTCCTAGTATCATCATCAAAATGCAGGAATAGATTCATGAAATGCATCAGTAACCATATCATGAAACCTATTTCCCTGTTGATCCTTTCATAATCTTCAAAATATTTGGCATAATTATAATTATCATTATAATTGGTTGATCAACACCAATCACCCGTACTACTCTCTCGGCACCAAGATTATAACCTCCCCATGTAAAAACAGATATATAGTCGACATAAATCCTCTTTTTATATAGATGCTTCTTCACAATATAAATATCCAAATATGGAGTGTTTTGCAAGTTTTACATGGACAGAATATTGTTACCGTCACCCTTCGCATATGGGTTGTTAGTGCCTGGTGATGAATGCTCGAACCCGACACGATACTCTTTCGTCACTTTCTTGTCTCCAGATCTTTTTCGATTATACATCCAACTTCGTTATGCATATGCTTCATTCTGCGACGCCATTTCTTCCTAAGCTCTCAGAAAACGATATCGATTTTTTTTTTTTTTTAAGATTTATTCTCAGTTTTTTTTTGTAAGCTAGTTTTTTTTTGTTGTGAAATGAGAGATCTCACGTTACGGTATTTATAGATTTTTTGTAAAATTTTGCGAGAGAATTGCTATGGAATTGCGTCTAATTTGCGACGTATTTGCGAGGAAACCGGCCCTTGCAATAAGTAGGTACAACATTTAAAACGTGTTTAACCTAATTTTCTACCCATTTTTACTAACCATCGCAAATCCGTCGCAAATTTGCGAGGGAATTGCGATGGAAACAAGTTACCCGTGCAAAGTCTTCGCAATTCCCTCGCAAAATTGCGATTTTAAATTTTCGTCGCAAAAGCATCGCAAATAGGAGGGTATTTCATCGCAAAAAACTCGCAAATTGCGAGAGATATTTTCCTCGCAAATTTACGATGGATTTGCGACGGAAACCAATTTCCTCGCAAATTCATCGCAATTCCGCCGCGTTTTTGCGACGGAATTATTCCGCCGCAAATTTCCGTCATAAATAGCCTGTTTTCTTGTAGTGCAGGTTTCTGTTCAGCAACAACAAAGAGAAGGTATACATAGCATCAAAATCAGAGTTTCACATATTAACGTGTTATTTAATGAGTTTTTAATTTAGGTCAATATAGCAGTAAGGAGAAGCGGAATAAAAACTTATTGTCCTCCTACTATGATTGTAAGTTGATAGGAAGTTTAGCCGTTTAACCTTAACCACATCTATAAAACAAATTCCATATGATATCGTTTCATGATATGACAATAATTTTTGAAACACAGGTGGTTGCAAAAAATGTACCGAATATGGTAAGCTATCCAACGATGGTAGTTCATTTCTATATCCCTTGATTAAATACTATATTAAATCAAATATCCTCGCTAATATCACCAAAATAACTATAGTTAAGCAAGAGCATGCTCGAACAATGAGACGTGCTCTCATCATTTCCAAAAGATCTACAAAGAAATTACAAGGTGAGACTCTAATGATTGCAAATTTACCTTACTTTGCAACAATGTCTTCGATCTATATACATTCGTTGCGATTATTAATGATGCTACAGGTAAATCTGACGAATCCTCCCTAACTGCACCAAAAAAAATCCAGACAAACAAGAAAAGATTTTAAAGGTCGGTCTTTCACTTATTTTCATGTTGCCCTTAAATTAACTGTTTCAAAAACCAGTTAATCTAAAACAAACAAACTTTGCTTACGTATTTCAGCATCAATGGCCAAACAAAACCCAATCCTTCAATTTGTAATGCATTGGTTTGGTATTCTGAAAAATCGGGAGATGATTGTATAACAGGGAAACCATTGTTCACAATATGTTGCCAGCAAGGTCGTGTTGCCCATCCACCAATTAGAAAACCACCAACTTTTCTTGACCATCTTTTGGATCAGAATGTCTCATTTCGAATTAACATTCGAGTCTACAATTCGATACTAGCATTCATATCCATGGGAGCTAAAGTAGATCATAGTGTTACATCAGGAAAAGGACCACCATGTTTTAGTATACATGGCCAAAACTACCATTGCATTGGTTCCTTGCTACCACTCGCAGGCAAGACACCAAAATTCTTTCAAATGTATATCTATGATACCGATAATGAAGTCTCCAACCGTATGAAGACAATGCCGAGGAGAAATTCAAGAAATGAAATTCAGGAAGACATAGTTGCGGGATTGCTTAAAATGTTAGATGAACACAATTGCTTGTGTAAATTCTTTTGAAAAGCTAGAGATCGGTACAATGCAAATGAAGTAGAAAATTTCACAATGCGCTTGGTTGGTTAGAGAAGTAAGGGCAAGCAATATGATTTACCTTAGAGCAGCGAAATTGCAGGTTTGATTGTTGGTGATATCACATCTTCCTCTGGTCACTGAGATATTGTTTTGGAATTGCAGTCTAACCTTTTGCAAAAAATTCATGAAGATCATCTTCTCTTTATGAGCTTGCAATATCCATTGTTGTTCCCTTATGGTGAATATGGATATCACACAGAAATTCCTCATGTAGTCAAACAGGCTGGAGAAAGAAAGAGAACGTATATTAGTATACGAGAGTTCTATCCATACCAGATTCAAACTCGACTAACTGAAGAAATGACTCTCATAAAGGCAGGACGTTTATTTCATCAATATGTTGTTGACGTATATACTGTCATTAAACAAGAAAGGCTTCGTTGGGTCAAAGGCAATCAAGCACAATTAAGAGCTGATATATATAGCAATGTCTACGATGCAGTAAGTAGAGGTGATAATGAAGCAAAAAATGTTGGGAAAAGACTAATTTTACCATCAAGTTTTACAGGAGGTCCAAGGTACATGGTAGAAAAATATCATGATGCAATGGCGATATGTCGAACAGATGGCAATCCTACATTATTCATCACTATGACTGCAAACCCAAATTGGCAAGAAATAAAAGATCATTTAGCAACTTATGGTAGCTCATCAGGAAATGATAGACCAGATATTCAATGCCGTGTCTTCAAAATGAAACTAGACCAGCTGCTTAAAGACCTTGAGAAAGGCACATTCTTCAGTCCATCTATTGCTGGTATGTTCTACCAACTATGAAAGTCTATATAATTTATAGATTGGTTGTTTTAATCAGGTTTGTATTAGATTATTTCTTAATATATAGTTCACTTCATTCAGTAGCTAAATTCATATTTAGATTTTTTTGCCATGTCTTGACCTTGAAATAATGGAGCCATGAAAATTTATATATAAGCTTATACATTGAATACAACTTTTCAATTATGAATTCAACGTTCTTGGCACTTACTTATGAATTACTACCATTGATTCAAACCGTGATATTATTTTACATACTTTTGGTTTTTAGTATTACGTTAAAGATAATGCATTTCAGTAGATATACTTACATCATGTGTTAATATATTGCATATTGCATATCTACCATTTCATATAATTTAAAATTATCACAGTTTATGTTATGTGACTTAATGTGTTGCTTTTATACAGTGCTACACACAATAGAGTTCCAAAAACGCGGCTTGCCTCACACGCATATTGCAGAAATTGATGCAATAATTTCTGCTGAACTACCAGACAAAAAGGTGGACCCATTAGGTTTTTCACTTGTGGAAAAACACATGATGCATGGTCCATGCTGAAAAGATAAACCATCATCGCCTTGCATGGCTAATAAGGTATGCACTAAAAAGTATCCACGGCCTATGAAGGAATTTAGTTTCATTAATTCATCTGGTTACATTGTATATCGCCGTCGACTACATGAAGAGGATTTTTTCATGAAAGGAGATACAAGGTTAGATAATCGATTTGTCAGTCCTCACAATATGGCAATCTTGAAAAAGTATGAAGCTCATATAAATGTGGAATGGTGTAACACTTCAAATGCAGTCAAATATATTTTCAAATATATTACCAAGGGAGTAGATAAAGCAACTATTTTGATTGAGAAAGGAACTATGTCCACCAATATTGTTCTAGATACAACCAGGGTTGTTAAGGAAAGGAACGAAATTCAAGAGTATTTAGATTGTCGATATTTGTCAGCATGCGAAGCAATGTGGCGTACGTTTGCTTTCCACATACATAAAAGAATGCCTTCTATACAGAAATTGGTTATTCATCTAGAAGGTCAACACTCATTGGCTTACAAACAGTCAGACAATTTGCAGCATGTTTTATCCAGGGAAAATATCAAGAAGACTATGTTCACTGCATGGATGGAGATGAATAATCATAGTGAAGAAGCAAGACAATATACGTACGTGGAATTTCCTAAGCACTATGTCTGGGATAATGAGGGAAAACTTTGGCATAAAAGGAAAAGAGGTTTCTCAATTGGCAGAATAGTCAATATCCACCCAACATCCGGGGAGCTATACTACCTTAGGATATTAGTTAATGTTGTGAAAGGGCCAAAAAGCTACAGTGAACTAAAAACATTTGGTGGAGTTATATTTGAAGATTTTAAGGTTGTGTGTTATGCTAGAGGTTTGTTAGGTGATTATAAAGAGTGGCATCATGCAATGGAAGAAGCAAATGAATGGGCAACCCCATTTAAGTTACGACATTTGTTTGTCCTTCTGCTTATATACTGTGAGGTCTCAAATCCATTACGTTTGTGGGATCATTGTTGGAAATCAATGTCAAAAGACATACCTGTCAAACAACGTCGTGTATTTGGATTTCAAAGTATGGATTTAAAAGACGATGAACTGCGCCATTACACGTTGATCGAGATTGAGCTACTCCTATAACAACATGAGCGCTCCTTAATGGATTTCAAAGATATACCCAAACCAGATTTGAATGTTCTTAAAGAGATTGGGAACAATTTATGGAGGCAAGAATTACATTATAACGATAATGCAGAGAGAGCAGAGTATGAGAAACTTTATTCATGTCTAAACACGGAGCAAAACAACATCTACGAAGCAGTTTTAGAATCAGTCTACAACAATATGGGAAAACTTTTTTTCCTCAATGGGCCTGGAGGTACTGGAAAAACATTTGTGTACAAGACCATAATCTCCAAGTTAAGATCAGAAAAACGTATAGTTTTACCTATAGCTTCATCTGGCATCGCAGCTCTTCTTCTACCTGGAGGTAGAACAACCCATTCCAAATTCAAAATACCTTTAAATGTCACAGAAGATTCAATGTGTGATATTAAAAAAGGAACAATGCTTGCAGAGTTGCTAATGAAGACTGATTTGATCATATGGGATGAAGCACTGATGTCACATCGCCATACATTTGAGGCGCTAGATAGAATACTAAGAGATTTGCTCTCCACAGCAGACTCTTCAGCAAATGAAAAACCATTTGGAGGCAAAACAGTGCTATTGGGAGGTGACTTCAGGCAAATCCTTCCTGTGATACCACATGGAACACGAGCTGATACAGTTCTCTCATCAATAAGTCAAGTCATACATATGGTAAGCCTGCAGTGTATATGTTTTAGAAAAAAACATGAGACTCCACCATTCATAAACAAAGTTTGCCTCTTGGCTTCTAAGCGTAGGTAATGGAACAGCACCAACATGCCAAACAAATGATGGGAAAGATGATGATGAAGGTGAAGTAATTCAAGTTGATAATTCTTTATTTTTAAAACATCAAGGAAATCCTATGCATCAAATCACAAAGGCGGCATATGCACAATACAACATCTCCCAACCCAGCTTTAAATACCTGACAGAGCGAGCAATCCTCACTCCACGTAATGAGTCTGTCGATGAAATTAATGAATACATGCTATCTCAAGTAGAAGGGGAGTTAAAAGAATATTCAAGTTCAGATAGCATAGGAAAAGCATATACCCTGTGGAGTATTTAAACTCCTTAGAGTTCTCAGGTTTGCCTAAACACAAAATACAGCTCAAAAAGGGAGTCCCCATTATGCTTCTTCGAAACTTAAATCAGAAGGAATGTTTGTGTAACGGTACAAGACTGATTGTCACTACTTTGGGTGAACGAGTTATAGAAGCACAGATAGTTACAGGCACACATGCTGGGAAAAAGGTTTTAATACCAAGGATTATCTTATCACCACAACAGACAGAGCATCCATTTACACTGCGGAGACAACAATTTCCGATAAGACTTTGTTATACCATGACAATTAACAAAAGTCAAGGCCAAAGTTTGAAATCTGTTTTACTTTATCTACCTAATCCAGTTTTCAGCCATGGGCAACTATATGTAGGTCTTTCTAGAGTTACATCACCTACAAGCCTAACTATTCTATAGGGTGAAGATAACAGAGGACATGGAGTAAGAAATATAGTCTACAAAGAAGTCTATAATGATCTCCCTCAAGATGCAGGTAAACTTCTAATCTTACTTGCAACTTAGTACATATACTAACTTTCATTTTATAAACTTTCAGGTTTCACTTAATGGAGCTAAGCAGTAGATGGCTCAACATAAAAGCATCTCACGTTCATGAATATAATGGTAGACAGATCGCTTAGAAGTATAAAAAGCAAATAACGAAGTTTCCACTACTAAAATACCGATTCTTGGCTTAAACATGTTTTTTATATGGAACCAGTGAGAGCTACGACAAGTAAATCATAAATCCAATGATTTTAAGGTTAGATGATGACTTATGTACCAGTGTTCTTTATATGTCTCCCATTGTAGGCATGGCAACCAGAATCCAATTTAACAAACTGATCCTTTGTTTCTTCTTTATATATTGCCTATGTAAACAAAACAATATATCAGAAGACAAAAAAATTTCAATATAGTCGTTCTAAACCAAAATCCAAATCTCTAAAGTTAGTTTAAAATCGATAATTACCTTGTGCGGCACTACCTAGAGCATCTTTAATAAGGCAAACTGGTTTAATGTATATACGACAGATTATTGAGTTGTTATTCGTTCCCTTAAGTAAAGATTACTATGATATAGATAATATTAGATCATGTGAATAATTTTGATCAATACGATTACTACGGACCAATACTTTCAAAGATATAGTGAGGGTTGACCACCAAATCGACCTTCACTTCTAATTTCATGGCTTAAATTGAAAACCAAATCAATAAGTTGGAAGTGTAGCCTTTATTGGTGCATCCAGCAGCAAAGCAGTGCCACCATTAAAATCAGCAGTCAGAAGCTTTGTCACCGGTGACGTAAAGTATGTTGGGTTACTACTTAAATCTTTGAACCCTTTTAAAGTTTTATCGATTGACGATCCAATTAGTATTAAAAGGCCATTACTTCTTCCCAAATACATATAACGACAAAGATAGTGAAAAGACATGTCCTTTCAAAATACCTCAGTCTTAACGTTTCGACGTGTCAGAACATCTTAAATAGCCATTGTTGCTCTTCTTCTTTCCTCACCTTCGTCCTCGAAAAAAAAAAACTTTTCAAAACCAAATCTAAACTTCATCCTTCACTGAAGAAACATGGCATCATACAACCTTCTCAACGAAGCAAGCGAGACCAACAATAATTGGCGTTTCAAAGTCATGATATACCGAGTCTTCTCTTACTTTATCTTTGGCAATGGTCCATATTGAAGTTACGTCCTAGCCGACGAAACAGTAAGTAATAACAGCATAGAGTTCTGTAAAAACGACAAACATGCACCCAAAGCTATCTAACAAAACTTTAACCATGTTTTCTGTATACAGGGGAGTAAGATTGAGTTGGTCATTACTCCAGCCCATGTCGATATATATTCTGGATTAGAAAAACACTGGTAAATGGAATGAAGTAAACAAACCGACAGTCCAGCGAAAAACAAATGCTTTTAGCCCAACAAAAACGCCCTTCATTCTTTCAATTACTAGCGAGACAGGGATCAGGCTGATCGAGGCTGTAAACAGCAAGCACTTCATGGAGTTCCTAAGGATTCCTCAAATCTTCAACACCACCATCAACCCAAAAGTAGCAATAGGTATTATGAAAAATCTAGAAATTATTTTTCCCTCTACTATAATTAACAAAACTTAACTTATATTGTAGATACCATGGGAATGATATACAAGACCAAACCAATTCAAGTCTTCCCCCAGAACCCTTCACAAACAAAGATAGAGTTCCATATTAAAGATGCTATGTAAGTATAATCTTTTTTAAGAAACAACAACATGAGAACCAACTGAAACCAAAAAGATCCATGTTACATTCACTATTTTTTATAACCCATCATGTTAACATTCACTATTTTTTCATACGTTATTTTAACATTCACTATTGTTAACATCTGGTTAACATAAACGATGTTAAATACATATAGGGATAATAAAATTAAGTGTGTTGCAACTGGCATACACGCTCATGACCTCTCAAAAAAATTCAGCAGATGTAGAGGATGGGAGATCATTGTTGTCCTTAAGCTGTGGCAAGTTGTTCCGTTTGTCGTTAAGTCAAAGTAACGATTTCAAGTTAACATATCATAATTGCAATCCTATATATTAACAGCTATTAACGACGTTTAACAGATGAACGTGATGATCCTACATGGCTAAGAACCGAGGAAGGTTTATCAGATGTGTTGTTCAACCCGGATATGGAAGAAGTTGAAGATTTTAGGGATGAATTTGAGCCCTATGAACCCTTTGCCGCAAAACATAGATCTATTGTGCCTGAACCATCTTCTATAAGATTAACGTTTATCGATTAGAAACTCAGACAAAGTTATGCTTTAAAGTTTATTTAAGTTTGAATCTTCTAAGCTTGTGTGAAACAATATTTTCAGTTTGTTACAGAACTTAATTTTAAAATTAAATTCCAAAATTTCATATTGCTGTTTTTATAAGATAAACTCTAAGCTTTACTCTTTGATATGATTCTTTTCATTTCAGTGTTCTCGGTTCTACATTTTACCGGTAAAGTTCTAACTATTTTGAACAAATATCGCTAATCTTAAAAAAAAATCCTAACAATTAATTGAGAAAAAAAACACAAATCTATGAAATTCACAATCTCTAAAGAGAAAACAACAAGTTAGAAAAATCATACCGTCATCTCCTGTTTCATGCCGTCAGTTCTAAAACAAATTAGCGCAGCAAACGCATCTATTGTTTCACAAAGAGGGAACCATGGAACTTCATATCCAGCTTTGGTTCCATTGTCTTACGTTAAAAATTAAGCTCCATATCATTTGATTGCAAATCTCCCGTGTATCGAACAGAAAACGATTCGGCGGTGAGAAAAAAAGAATAAGCGGTCGCACAATATCTACAGATATGGTGATAATGTGTTGTTTGGGCCATATTAAAAAATTTAGCAAAATAGTCTAACAGGTCATTGCCTAATGGGCCAAGTATTGAATTAGACTATGTTTGCAAAACATAAGTTTTTATAGCTTTCTGCTTACACTTTTTGGAAAACACACGTTTACATTTGATACAACTTAGGTATATTTCGTTCAAAACATACTTATTTTGAAAAAAATCGTTGATTCATATATGTAAATGGAGAGAAATAAATGTTGACATATAAAAAGTACAATATGACCTATAAAAAAATGTTTATAGTTGTCTTTACAGTTACTACCTACCAAAACATAAAGATTTATGTTTTTTGACAACTTCCCAGCTTTACGTTAAGTTTTCATACATGAACAATATAGTCAAATATATGTTTATATAGGTGGATTTCCTAATTCTCTTCTTAAACGTAAACTGTGTAATCTTTGGATTTTATTTTTTACAGCAACCAACACATTTTTAACCCTAATATATATAGCAATTATGATATTGTATTGAATCTAAATATTACTTCCTTTCAACTAAACGATATCAATGTAAATTAATAGAAAATATAATATTTCTTAAACATATGAACAGTTACAATGTTTAAAACCAATTTAATTTTTAAAATTACAAAACAATATATAAATACACAATATATAATCTTTCCAATAACAGTATATTAATATATATAGCTAACTTTGCAAAATTCGTGTAAAACTGGGAAATTTTTTAAATCATTTTGTATGATTTTACAACGACCGTCTTACATTTTAAAACAACAATTCCTTTCCAAAATTTTATTCAAGATTAAACTATTCATATGAATGACAGTTGCATCTTTATTTTCATTATATTAATTTATGAATGACAATTGCATGCAGTTGAAAGATCTGCAATGCGCAGGAAAAAGCTGGAAGATTCATAAAGAGCATTGGTAGTCGATAATAATTACATTTATTGTATGACAGCTTATATATCCGAAGCCATCTCTCACGACTTTACCAACTCACTTCTCCATTCTCAGAAAAAAAAATAAACATATCCATTCTTTACATTTTTCTTAAAATCGAATTGGTCCTCCGGTAAGCCACATCTCCGCCATTCAGTCAATTGGCCAGCGAAGGTATAGTCGTCTCCTCTAATGTCTATGAACCTATGCATTAGCTTAGGTTTTTTTTGTCCCCCCCTTTCGGTATAACATAAACAAAAAAAACTATTGAATCCGCTTTCGGAATTTGTTGTGTTTGTTTTAATTCTGCCCTTTTTTCAAGCACTTTTTCGGTGGCCAAATTGCTGGAGGCCTACGACTTTTTTTAATCCAATCGTAAATGTTATGCCCGTAATACCAAATCTTAAAAATAAGTTTTTCTTATTCTATCGTAGATGTTATTCAAGTCGCAAGCTAATTTAGAAATCACACATACATACCAGCAAATCAGTCACCCTAGTCCAATTTTTTTACAAATCGGTATCAACAATGTCATAATCGATCATACAAAAATGAAGTACATTAATCTAGCATTACATGCATAGCCATAACAGTAATTGAATTGTCATTTTTGTTATCATTGCCGCAAATACCCATGGCCACTTATAGTTTTGTTGATGATCTACATGAGGCCAGAACAGACTAGCAAATCAGGGTCAAAGTTCTTAAAAAATGGCGTGAGGAAGGAGGTGACACACGTGAATCTTTGCATTTCCTGTTGATGGATGAACATGTTAGTATCATGATGTTTTAATGAATATTGAAGTAACCATTCACACCTAATGTCAAACAATGAACTTTGGGTTTTCAAAATATAATTAAAGTCGTTTAGATGTTAACTTAACCGTCGGTTATGAACATAACAATCATTATATGAAAATAAGGAGAGCTACAAATTTTGGTTGATGTAGTGGTTACAAATAAACAAAAACTAAATTTGATTAATCGATATGCTTGGTTCTTTGTTTCATGTCTAACTGGAGAGAAGGAAGTGGCCATAGAAGCTTATACTGGGAAAGGTGATTTAATTGAAGCATTTGACCAAATAATAGATGAAGGAAACTGGAAATATATCTCCAATTTTATAGTTATAGAAGATAAGTGGGGAGAGCAAAACGCACCCACCAGTTACGTAATCAAATTCATTGAAAATACCGTCATAGGCTTCTCAACGCCTAAAAAGATTCTACACGAAAAATTCCCTATTCCTTTCGCCAAAATCATTGCTGGAGAATATGGTCCTAACTTTCCAATAGGTATAAGAGCTTTCATTATGGGAATATATTTATACACATTGTAATATGCATCTAAATTGTTTATCATTTGTTCACAGATTTGCTTGGTATGATAACTACGGTTGAAGAGATGCAGGTGGTTAAAGATACGACTTATACAGTCCAACCAATTCAACACTTGCCACTTGAAAAAAGAACTCCCTCCCTCACCTTTTCACTGACGAATTACAAGTTAGTAACTTGACTATGCAAATCCAGTTTCATTTTAAATCAACGAGTAACTAGATTTCTAATTCAAAAAATCTTAGGGGTCAGACATTGAGCTGTACAGCTTTAGGTCATGAAGCGATATCCTTTAGTCACAAAATATGGCATGACAACCAGCCTCATGTTCTTTGTCTCTTAACGCATTGGCGTGTTAGGCATACTGAAGGTACAACCTTTTTCTTAGCCCTGGGACTTCGGTTATTCGGTTCGGTTAGTTCGGTTTTCGGTTTTTTTTTTTAAATGTTGCTGAAATTAACCGAAATAAATTTCGGTTTGGTTACTTTGGTTCTCGGTTAATTTCGGTTTTGAATTTCAAAACCAAAATTAAACGAACTTTTGTTACTTTCTGTAAAAAAAATCCGTTTTTTAAGTTATTTTCGTTTATTTTCGGTTCGGTTCGGTTTGGTTCGGTTATAGACAAAAACTGGTTTAAATTTGATAAAACCGATTTAAATTGTGGTATAATCCGGTTATTAAAAAAAAAAAACAAATTCGGTTAACCGAGAACCGAACCAAACCGAACCGAAGTTTTTTTAAAAACTTGCCGATCGGTTCGTGACCGATAACCGAAACTGAACCGAAAAGCCAAAATCTCGGTTCGGTTTGGTTTAGTTAGTTCGGTTCGGTTAATAATCCCACCCCTACTTTTTCTAACTGAATACTCACTTTTAAGAGGATCATACAATATTACTATTAGAGAATATACTAATTTTCCTAATATTCTTTAAACTTAGGAAAGCCTCATATTTGGAGTTGCGGTGGAATTTCACGCTTTGAATTTCAACCAAACATAGGTGAAGCTGTCACATTTTCCCGCAGGTAAATAAGAGTAAATCACTTAGACTTTACAGTTGTGTTTGTGTCCATTCACTTGACATGAATACAAGTTATCATATCATGGAGGGATACATGATCCGAACATTTGTGATGAACTTTTAGCTGACATTGCTAGCTCATCCTCAACAAATGAAGATACTACAACCTAGACTATCAATGCAATGCTCACTTTGCTAAATAGTTCCTCTACTGAACTTTGAACGTTGGGATATTCTACTGTACTCTTCTAAATGCTTTAACGTTTCTGTGATGTTATGTTTCAGTTTCAGTTTAAGACAATTAGCTTATGTAACTTCATTCCTCCAAACTCTACTTCAATTATCGATTCTACTTTAGCTACTGCTTCAGCTACTAACTTAATTTCTATGAATGGTTTAGAATCACATTTTCAATAAACAAATATATATCTAAAATTATCAAGTTAAATAGTAGATTACATATGGTATATAAATTTAACAATGCATAGGGTCATAAAAAACACTAAAAATTATGTACAAGTCTATTACGTTTATTAATTTATCATATAGATCTAAGTTGGACCAAAACAATGATCAAAGATGAATTTGTACGAGCTAAATCTAGGCATATTGGATAATACATAAAAATTAATATGATTAGTCAAATGAACATATTATGCTAAAAACTATAAGCCGTGACATAGCTTTCTATCACAAATTTTCATATTATATTATTTTAAAATTACATACTTTACCTTTGTTCAATCTAAAGTATGAAAAGACCTCTTGCACTATTTTATATAAGTATTTCTTTTTTTTTACACTTTGAAGATCAAACATTGGCAATATATTATGCATTGTTCAACAGTTCGGGTCCTCTAGTCATCTTAAAACGTCTTGAACTATTGGGTGACAGTTCTTTAGGAGACTCAAATAATCTCAACTGGGATTAGGATAAAAAAAAATTGTTTCTACCTTACAGTCACGGAATTATGAAATCATCATAAATATGAATATTAGACATGCGGGCCAATTGAGCCCAATAAGTTCTTATGGGCTGAATTGACAGAAAAAGTTTGAATGGGCTGATTCCATAATAGAAGAAATCTTGATCGAGGGGTTATCTCCTCCAATTCCGATATAACTTTGATTCTTGTATTTGCCAATTCTTTTTACTACACAAATTACTACTACTTGAGTTTGATTACAGTCAGATATCCAACTTTTTGTTGTCGCCATAATAGAAGAAATCTTGATCGAGGGGTTATCTCCTTCAGACTCAACCACAGGGTCTTCTGGAAATTGGCTCTTCAAAAATAAAGAACATGGCAAGACTAGTGCAGCTGCTAGTCTGGTACGCTTTTTCTTATTTGATGAATTTATTTGCTGCGTTCATATCTCTGTTCGAAAAGGCAGCCGCCCAGCCGCCTAGGCGCCCGCCGCGGCGCTGGAAGGACACCGACCGCCGCGCCTACCCCCTGCTCGGCTACTCTAGGCGCTGCTCCGACTAATCGCCGCCTTATCCGCCTAATCGCCGCCTTATCCGACTTTTGACCGTTGACCCGATTTATTAGAAAATCGGTTTGGCCCATTAATCTGTTTTTAAAAACATTTTGGGCCAAAACTTGTAAAAACCCAAAGAAAAAAATAATTATATGATATACCTTTTTGTATTTTGGATTGATGTAAATTTGATCTTTATATAATTATATGATATGCCTTTTTAAAATGCAAGTACTTAGCTAGATTTCACAATATATGGATCATTATAAACATAATTGTTATAAAATGATATATTTATTTACCTGTATTTATAGCAGAGAAATAATTGAGAATAAGTGAGAAAATTAATACCCGATAGGATAATTAATTAGAGATAATAAGAGAGGAAGAAAGAATGAGCCTTTTATAATGTCTATTGTTTTTGTCTTTCTTACATACAAACATTCGATCTAAATGTGGTATTTATAGATGTAGAAAAGGTGGAAATGTACTGTACAAATAGTGACGGTGGGCTCTACTGATGTTAATTTAAGACTAAAATTTTGGACATATGCTAGGACACGTGTTTTGTTCATTAAACTCCCTTAGAGACCAATGTCACTATGTCTTTGTGTTTATGTCTTCTGTTGCCTTCGTTAAAAACCTTTCTAGGAAACCCAATGGAAAAACCTAGTAGGATAAAAGAGTGCAACTTGCGCAAAGCTCCCCCTCGAATAACCAGACTTATAATCTCTTTGACGGCGCATTCAATGTTGTAAACATGCTTCTTGAATACCGAGGTGGTTAGTGATTTTGTGAAGAGATCTGCAGCGTTGTCACATGATTGGATTATCTCACTTCGATATCTTTATTCTTCTCGAGTTTGGGTGTATGAGAAAAACCTTGGAGGAATATGTTTGGTTCTATCATCTTTGATATATCCTTCCTCGTCTGAGCGACGCCATGCGGGTTATCTCATATAAGATTGTTGGCTCCGTGTTTACGTTAGTCCACTACATATGTCGAATGTGTTTATATATTGACCTTAGCCATACACATTCTCTACTTGCTTCATGGAGTGCAATGATTTCAGCATGATTTGAAGAAGTAGCCACAAGCGTTTGCTTCTGGGAAGCCAGATATAGCAGTTCCTCCGATTGTAGAAAACATATCCCGTTTGTGATCTGGCTTTGTGCGGGTCTGACAGATACCCTGCATCTGCAAAACCAACCATTTGGTCTTTTGAATTCTTAGGATAAAAATCCTAGATCAATCGCCCTTGAGATATCGGAAAAGATTAACAGCAATGATATATCAGTGTCGGGTACAATTTGCAAGATACATGAGTGCTCCAATTGCACTAAATATGGTACTTCAGACCAATGTATCTCTTCATTTTCCTCATGTGTGTCGAATGGTCATTTTCACTTGAAGTGATCTAACAACCATAGGATTAATCAGAGGAGTTGCCTTATCATGTGATATCGTTTTAGTACTCTTTGGGTATATGTGGATGGTGCACAAATATACCTTTTGGAGATGCTCAATATTGTAGACCAAGACAAACTTTGTTTGTCCGATGTTTTATCTCAATATCTCCTTTAAATAGTTTGCTGCTTAATGTATTTCTCTTGAAGTACCAATTATGTTTAGAATATCAACATAATAACGCATAATCAAAAATCCATAGATGTTGTTTTCTTAATGAAAAACAGGGCATATAGGATACATTTTACATATCCTTCTTTTTGTCAAATGCTCACTGAGACGATTATCATCCACATTCGTCCAGATTGCTTATACACATATAATGATCTTTGCAATTTTATTGCACATAACTCTTTGGGTTTGGAACTCAATGCTTCAGCATTTTAAATCCATCAGGGATTTTTCATATATATATCAGTATCTAATGATCCATAATGATATAGCATACAATCATGAGTCGCATTTCAAGGTTTTATGGCTGCTAGATCATAAGTAATCTAAATGTAATTGTATCCATGACTGGGAATAAGTTTTCATAACTATTCTGGTCTTTGAGAAAACCTTGAGCCACAAGCGAGCTTTGTATCTCGTAATTTCATTTTTTCATTTCGCTTTCTGAACAAATACCCATTTGTATCCAATTGGTCTTACATTGCAGGTAGTAAGTGCAATGGATCCGAAAAACTTTCGTTTGTTCAATGAGTCAAGTCTATTTGCATGGCTTTTTCATTTAATCAGTCATGTCTCTTTTGACATTCATAACGACTTTGGTTTGGATCTTCATTTTCTTCATTTATTTCTTTGATACAAGAAATGAGAAATGTATCCATGACATCCATTTCATTTCGATTTCATATTTTCCAGTGATGAATGTAATTGTTAGAATCTCATGATCTCTTTCATTGCTCATTGATGTTCTGCATATCAGTTCGTTTCATGATTTGATTCTCTCAAATATATTTCTGCTATTTTGGGATCCATTGACCTTTTCATTTCTTTCGCTTTCTAGGATTTTTATCCTTAGAACAACAGGTCTACAACGCTTACAGGCGTGTTCTAGATTTCACTTATCGATCTGCTACTTGCAGTTCTTGGTGGAATTTCTAATCGGAGCAGGAACTTCGCAGTCTGGAATGTGTGATTTAGTCGGTTTAGTACGTGCAAAAGCCATGCGAGTAACATGATTTTGCTATACTTTGCAAATGCATAATTCGTCGAACTTCCAGTTCTGACTGCTTCGTAGGGGGATCAAGGTGTAATAAAGATGGTACACTCCACTTAATTTCCCTTTTTACTTGTTTGTTTTCTCCCCCTAGAACTGGGAATTCTTTTTCATCAAAGTGACAATCAGCAAATCTAGCCTTAAACATGTCACCAGTTTTTGGTTCTAAGTATCGTATGATGGATGGAGAATCATAACCAACATATATCCCTAACCGTCGTTGTGGTCCCATCTTTGTACGTTGTGGGGGTGCTATAGGCACATATACCGTACAACCAAAAATTCTTAGATGGGAAATATTTGGTTCTTGACCAAATACCAGTTGTAATGGGTAATATTTATGATATGCACTTGGTCTTAATCGGATAAGTGCTTCAGCATGCAAAATAGCATGTCCCCATACAGAGGTTGGGAGATTTGATCTCATGATCAATGGTCTTGCAATTAATTGCAATCGTTTAATCAAAGATTCAGCCAAACCATTTTGTGTGTGAACATGAGATACGGGATGTTCAACATCAATTCCCGTTACCATGCAATAATCAAGAAATGTTTGGGATGTAAATTCACCAGCATTATCCAATCTAATTTTCTTGATAGGATAATCAGGGAATTGAGCTCTCAGTTTTATAATCTGAGTCATAAATCTTGCAAATGCCAGATTCCGTGATGATAATAAACTAACATGTGACCATCTGCTAGATGCGTCAATTAACACCATAAAATAGTGGAATGGTCCACATGGTGGATGTATTGGTCCACAAATATCTCCTTGAATTCGTTCAAGGATCTTTGGTGTTTCTTTATCTATTTTTGTTGGTGATGGCCTTAAAATCAATTTTCCAAGAGAACATGCAACACATGTCCTTTTATTCCCCTGATTTATCTCCTGGATTTTCAGTGGGTGACCATGTGAGTTCTCTATGATTTTTCGCATCATTGAGGTGCCTGGATGACCAAGGCGATCATGCCATAATTTGAAATCTTCTGGATTTCGTTTGATTGCAAGATTTGATTCTATTACATTTATGTATGTATAATGTAATCCAGAGGGGAGTTTTGGTATTTTCTCTAGGATTTTCCTTTCTCCTGATTGATCAGAAGTTATGAACATATACTTCTTTCCGTTCTCGGTTGCAGACTGAGTATCATATCCTTGAAGATATATGTCATTAAAACTCAACATATTCTTTTTAGAATTTGGAGAAAATAAGGCATTATCTATGGAAAATTTTGTTCCATTAGGCAACATAAAGTTGGCCTTGCCACTTCCCTCAATCAAGTCTTCAGGACCTGATATTGTGTTTACAACCATTCTCATTGGTTTTAAGTTAGAGAAATATTTTTTTTCTTTCAGAATAGTGTGCGTTGTTCCACTATCTGGTATACAAATTTCTTTAACATTTTCTTTGGATATTATTCTGTTTTATCGCTGTCCATTTCTGTATTTAAGATAAAACGTCAATAAAACAAAGTAAACTTCATTAGATAAAAACATACAATAGTTATACAATAAATACTCAATAATTATACAATAATTTGTTTAAAAACAACATTATTCTTTAGAAATAATTATACATGGCATAACCGGAGACTATTCAGTAGTCTCACTACAAGCATTTATTTATCCGCAAGGGTAGTCTCATCAATATCCATCTCAAAATTCTGAGGCATCAAGGTGCGTGTCACCCTCAAAGTGTTCCGTAAGGTTCACTTCCTTTCTTTTGCCTTTGATGGATTCTTGATATAATTTGCAAAGATGCATCGGAGTTCGACACACCTTGGACCAATGCCCTTTGGATCCGCATCTGTAACAGATATTTTCACGCTTCTGGGTGATATTTCCTGTTACTTCCTTTCCTTTGGAATTTTGTTCAGATCGAACCCATTTAAATGACTTGCGCCCTTGTGGATTGTGAACTTTTCCACGTCCACGATTAAATCGCCACACGACCCCCGATGTGTTTGACTTCCTCTCCCTGGATTTTTCACGTCCATTTTTTCGGATTTTTTCACATTCCGTCGCATTCACTTGAGGGAATGCTTTAGTTCCTGCAGGTCGAGCGTTGTGGTTTTTAATGAGAAGTTCATTATTCTTCTCCGCTATCATGAGCGCCACAATCAGCTCGGAAAACCTGGTGTACTTGCAGTTTCTGTATTGTTCTGCAAGAACATAGTGCTCTTTATGGAATGTGAGGTAAGTCTTATTGAGCATTTCTTCTTCGCTCACATGCTTACCACAATATTCTAGTTGAACTACTATTCTTAACATGGTAATAATATTGTTCTACTTCTCAAAATCTAGGAACCTTAAATTTGCCCACTCATCAAGAGCATGTGGGAGAGTTATTACTCGTTGGTTGTCAAACCTATCTTTTAGAGCTTTCCACAACTCTACTGGGTCTTTTATATTAGCGTAGTCATGCATCAAATTTTCATCTAGATGCTTTCTTAGAAAAATTATCGCCTCTGCTTTTTCATGGGTAGACGATTCATTTTTCTCTTTTATAGTATCCAATAATTTCTTTGAATCTAGATGAAGTTCAACATCCGTGGTCCATGCTATGTAGTTTGCTCCGGTGATTTTGAGAGCCGGGATTTTAAGCTTCTCAATGTTTGCCATTTAATTTTTCTGTATTTATAAAAACAAAAGAAATAATATTAGATGGATGATATTTATTTTAAAATATGCTATTAGAAATTTGGCAATTTCGTTTTTTTTTTCTAAAAATAAATTATAAATATCATTATAGAATTTTTATTTAATTTATTTCAACACATAAAACGCTTATTAAAATATTGCAATTACAAGAAATACAATTACATAAAAGAGTAAAACAATATTTATGATAAATTCTCCGGGAGTGAATTCTCCAACGGAGATTCCATAAATAGAAACAAAATAAAAATTACACTTAAAAGAAATAATAGTCGAGGCATATTTCTTGAAATCTTGAAAATTCTTCTTTCGAAATCTTGAAAAATCTTTGAGAGTAATTTGAGAGAAGATGAAATTTTGTGTGAAAGGATGAATGAAAAAGAGTATATTTATAGATTGTAAAAACTATTCACTAGCCGTTATATAACCGTTGGAAAAGTTGAAAAATTATTAAATTTTATGTTATTTTATAAATATATCCGTTGGAAATAATGGTTCCAAAATAATTAATCTGAAAATATTTGAAAATTAATCAGATAATATTTATCAGTTCAAATATAATTTTATTGACATATGGTGATAGAATTAGTCATAACATAAAATAAACAGAGATTTAACAGCATAATTATGATGACAGAAATAACCATATTAAAACAATAAATTATTAAGGCGCAAGCCGACCATGAATATAAATGAACAATTAAACAAGTAAATAATTTTTTCAGGCGGTAAAACGACCATTATAAGGTATTATAGTATACATATAAAAGTTGAAATTATAAAACGCTTATCGTGCTGATAACGTGTTATAAAATGATATATTTATTTACCTGTATTTATAGCAGAGAATAATTGAGAATAAGTGAGAAAATTAATACCCGATAGGATAATTAATTAAGAATAATAAGAGAGGAAGAAAGAATGAGTCTTTTATTATGTCTATTGTTTTTGTCTTTCTTACATACAACAATATCGATTCTAAATGTGGTATTTATAGATGTAGGAAAAGGTGGAAATGTACTGTAAAATAGTGACGGTGGGCTCTCTACTGATGTTAATTTAAAAACTAAATTTTGCCGACATTTTCTAGAAATCTGTTTTGTTCATTCAACAATAATAAATTTTTAACATAAGATTATAAACATATTCCTATCAACTACATTATATAAAACCTTATATATATAAATAATTATTAAATAATATAGTATAAACAAAGCCTGAAAATTATCTTCTTGTTTAATTTGTTTCATTTATATTATGGTCGGCTTGCCGTTACTAATGCCTCATATAGAATTATGTTCTCAGTATTGGCCGTTATTCCTCTCGCTGTCCTGCAGATAATTAGGCTGAGGTCTGATACCGTTCTCTGCTGCTCTGTTATTTCATAAGGTGTCATGACTAAGCTATGAGTCACTTTATATCTCAGCTATCATGAGATAACATATATATTGGATAGTAGAAATTAATAAGTTAATCGCAGATCTTTTGTTGTTTCCCTATCATAGGGTATGATTCAACTGTGGGATGTGGACTCAGGACTTTCCCAACTCGACAAATATATCCATAGTAATGATAATCCTATCATTGCTGGAGCACTGCTGGGAGTTGGGATTGTAAATTGTGGCATTAAGAACGATTGTGATCCTGTGAGTTGATGTCATGTTTGATTTTACGAGAACCATATGTGCTAATATTGGCCATCTCACTCAGCTTCATTTCTCAGGCATTGGCCCTTCTTGGAGACTATATAGACAAAGAGGATTCATCTGTCAGAATTGGTGCTATCATGGGTCTTGGAATTGCATACGCAGGTTCCCAAAATGACCAGGTCAAGACATGTTATATTCTTTCCCTTATTACTAAGTAATGTTTCGGGTGTTCACGGAATCTTAACATGCGCACTGCTCATGTTTGTTTGTCATGTTAATCCTTACACCGCTCATGTGAACCTTATTCATGCAGAACCGCACTTGCTGGTATAGTGACACTCTTGCATGCAAGTGAGTGCAATTTAGTCCCGTGTTTTGTTTCCCCCTCTTGTTATTTAGATCTGTTGAAGTTGCTATGATTGATTTTGATCCTAATTTTGTAAAAAAATGTAGCCAAGGATGATGTTAACAGTGGACGAAAACCTGAAGCCACTGTCAGTGCCAGTGCGGGTAGGACAAGCAGTTGATGTGGTTGGACAGGCGGGTCGGCCCAAAACCATAACCGGTTTCCAGACACACTCCACACCTGTTCTCTTGGCTGCTGGAGAGAGATCCGAACTAGCCACCGACAAGTATGTTCTTTTTTCTTCAAATGAAAGCTTTGGTATCTGATTATAAAACTGGGAAACAGATACATTCCTCTGTCGCCGATACTAGAAGGGTTCATCATTTTATTGGAGAATCAGAGTGAAAAGATAAATGATTATGCTTTTTGGAGGCCACGTACCATAGGAACAACAAAGAGAGCTTCTGCTTCCTGCTGCATTCTCAGTTCTCACTAGTTTTAATATTCATTTCACTATGATCTTATCCTTTTGTGCCTTTTTTCTATCTCCGTTTAAGCTTTGTTTAATTATCTTGGGATCTTTGTATGACACGTTAATTATATAACTTTAGTCTGTTTATTTTGTGTTTGTTTACGGTCAGCATAAATTATTTCACCATCCATAAATTTTTAATGTGACACCTACTTATAAAAACTTATACACCACTGTATGTTTAGACAATTTATATAACGTACATGGACGAGTATCTACTGTTCAAGGCATACTAACGAAATAGGGCCTTAGGCCCAAAAGTATTATGACGTCTAATAGAGTCGTTTAAAACAAATATAAGCTTACGTCCAAACAGGCCTTAACGGTTTTATAGGGTTTATCATTTCCCGTAATCGTAATCGGAAGCCATCGAATTCTCCAATTTCTCTTCTTCTCTTCTCGTAGCCGTAATTTTTCGACTTTCTCTTCACTTTCTCTCCCGATGGCTACCTCCGCCTTCGTCTCCGGTGCCAGATCGATGCTTCGAGCTGCTTCGTCTCGGAGCGTCGGTGCTTCCACTGGCCGCTTCGCCTCTCAAGCAAAATCAGCCCCACCCTTGTTCAGAGCCACTGCCAGAAGAGGCCCACTGCTTTCTCCTCTCCGGTTAGTCTGATGAGCCTTTCTGTTATACCCATTTGCTTATTTTTTATTTCCTTCTCTTTGTATCAGAAGTTAGCTGATCCAATATGATATCTTTGAATGAAGAGAATTGCATCTTTTCTGTGTGTTTTTTCTTTCTTCCTTATTCTCTATTTGGAAACTTGAGATGTCGATTGAATTTTGGAAGCCAATTTGTGAAATGAAGGAACTTGTCTATGTTCGGGTTTGTTCTTTGCAATCACATCTTTGCGTTAATCATGTTTTCAGAAGTATAAAGATGAAATTTCCTGGCAATTTTGCATCTTTATGCGAAGTTTCATGAGAATCTCTTTATCATTACTTAATACTTTGATTTGTTTATTTTGATTTGATGATAGGAATCCTGTGGAAATGAGCTTCTGTGTGGAGTCAATGTTACCATACCACACGGCCACAGCTTCAGCGCTAATGACTTCAATGCTTTCTATCTCTGGCCATAGCTATGGCTGGCTCTCTGACGGTACTTTCTCACATCCTTTTCTTTAAATTCTGTAATGTTTGAATAATGTCTTAAATATGTACTATGGGGGATATGCTTTGTTTGATCGATGAGGTGTGTTTGAGAACTGTTTCTGTATCGGTTGTGTAGATTTCTGGGTCATACATAGGTAGAGAACTAGGTTAGATTTTACATTTAAGAAGCTTCAATCAGTTTAGAACCTTTTGTTTGTTGCTATGGGCGAAAAACTCGATCAATTGCTGTTGTCTTTCTGCTTAACGGTGTAAAGAGATGGCGGCTCAATTCGTCTAGTTTTTCGATGTTGTAGGCTGACAGAAGAGTAGATGAAGACAAAGAATCCAAAATGTGGGTTTCCTGCAAATAATATTCTATGAACTTCTATAAACAATTAGGATGGGTTTCAGACACTAGGCTTTAGATACACCAATCAATGTTTGATGGTGCATTGTGTTTCAAAGCCGGTTCTTACATGTCTTCTTAAAAGAAAACATGTACCCGACAATTTTTAATGGAAAGAGTGTTCTTTTCTTGTTTGCTATTGCATTTGAGTTGATGTATAGAGAATTTAATGAAAGAACCATTACTGATTGGTCTTATACTCCCAGCTTGCAATGATGATGTGTGATGAGTTAGCCAGAAGAACACTGAAGCTACAGTTTATGTACAAAACTCTACCTTTTAAAGCCTTTCTTCCCCAGAAAACTTAGGAACGAAAACCCTCTTGATTTTTGCCTATTTGTTTCTGAGTTCTTGGAGAGATTGTGTTTGTTTCCAGCCTATTAAGACCTGTTGTACTGATTAGACGAGTAACTGATGTTTGGTATAATTTATCAGCTTGCAAAGAGGACTTTTGATGATGTCTACGCGTACCCAATGCGAATGCAAGAGAAGGTTTAAGAGAGTTTAGGCAAAGAATAATTGTTGTAATGCTCAAACACTAATGATCTCTTTGTCTTCAATTTTCATGTCCTCCATCTTTTATACCAACTCTCTATCTCGGGAAAACGGTTAATTCGTACCTCAACTATTTGAATAGTAGACAAAACATTCCTGATCTATTTTGATGTGCAAATAAGTACCTAAACCTTTCAATATTTGAAGTTTAATACACGAACTATTACGCTTTTGACCTGTAGCCCGTTAGTCAATCCGTTAAACTCTTGACGGTGATGACTCGGATGCCACGGTGGATCCGGAGCGCAAACTAATTTTAAGTGACAAAACAAAGAAAAAGGCAAAGTGACAAACAACAACGTTTATTTCTGAAACACAAAACTTCTTACGAGATCATTCTCCTAAGTCAAAATAGCAAAATAAGAACTGGTTTTACATAACCAATAACCGAGAGATCATCCTCCTAAGTCAAAATATCGAAATTATCCCAAGTCGAGAGCAAAAGAACAATAGATGAAAGCGACAACAAAAAAGAAAAGAAAAAGACATGATTATTCTCCTAAGTCTTGAGCAATAGATGTCTGGGTTGGTTGACTAGGACCTTCCCCAATATCAAGTGTCATAGACACTTGGTTTGATGTCTTACTCTGCTTCGGGTTCTTTGGCTTCTTTGGCTTCCTAGGCTTGAAGGGGACTCCGGCATTAGTACATTTGCTTGAGTTATGGCCAGGTAGACCACACCGGTAACAATGCATTATGCGCCCATGATTGGTCACCTTTTTCCCCTTGTTTGGTGACTCCGTAACTGACTTTATCCTTTTCTCTGGCTTCCTTTTCTGCCCCTTATGTATCACTATTTCTGGTGCAGCAATTGTTGGTTCACCATTCCTGTTCCAAAACTTCATACCATTGACTGGTTCAATGGAACCAATGTATTGATTCTGCCACTTAGAGGTCAAATACCAATCTGACACCAACTCATCCCTCTTATATGTCTTTTTATTGTCAAAGACAACACCTAAAGCATGAAGACATGGAATCCCTGTCATATCACACCTCCTACACTTACATGTCTTCTCCTTCATGTTAACCGTGTATCCTTGACCTGCTTCTTTGACTTCAAATATTCCTGGACGTCCAGGGACTGTTCTAAGAAATGGTACCTCTTTTTCCTCTTTTGCGATGACTTTTCCAACTTTTAGACTGTGTTTACTCTTCTGGTTCCTAGTTTTTCTCCTCCTTATCTCTATCCGAACCATAGCTTGCCTCCTCATTGTCTCCAAACTCTGAACCAATGGCATTGCACGCACCTTTTTAAGTGTCTTGTTGTAGGACTGAAAAATTATTCAGTGCATCTTCACAGCAAGATGTGGCTTTGAAGTATGCTCGACTACAATTTCTGCTCATGAAGGCTTCATAGACACCAAGATCATATTCCTTCATCCGTTCCAAACTTGCTTCATAATCAGGCACATTGAAACTTTCCAAAACTTCCCAAAACAAGCCTTTCATCCGAGGCTTATTCGGATAGACCTTTTTCAAATTCCCATAGATGTGCCTTGCACACATTCGATGCTCAATCTGTGGTAATTCTTGCTGCACAGCATTTAGTAACCCCTGCAACAAAGATCATTGTTAACACAAGCTAATAATTAACAAAAAAGTCAAGAGTGAATCCGATAATAACACAAGCTAAAGATCTTAGCCGAAGATTGGTCGACAGTGATCTAACCATGTTTTGCGTAGTCCAGCAAAACACATATAGAAACTATCAAACACTTCATTTCCATCATCTCCAATAACTGTTCTCACCTCCACTGTCGAGTCTTCATTTGTCCTGATTCAACAACAATAAAAAAAATGAACAATACATAAATAACAGATATTTGAAAACAATAAACAATAAATTAAATACACAAATACTTACCGTAGAATTTCATCTCGGTAGTCTTTTATCCTTGCATATTGTTCACTAAACTCTTCTTCAATGATTTAATGGTCTCTTCTTTGCCTTTCGACATTGATCATGTGAAGGAGCCACATAGTAACGCTCATGGATTCCTTTCTTGCATGACTCTTGGCTTTAAGTCAGGATCATTTCTCAGCTCATTGATGAACATGTCACAAAATGACACTCTCTGTCAATATCTTGCACCGCCCATCTTTGTAACATGTATGTTGCTCTTGAAAAGTCTTAACCATCCATTGCGAAACCGATTCGTCGTATGAGCAGTAGATTTTCCATTCGCACTTTTCTATTCCACACTTAGCCTCAGATTTGATAGCTCCCCATCGTAAACCGGATATTCCAGCCTCCCATCAACGCATACTCCAACACGGCTTCTCTAAACTCTTTCTTGCTTTCGAACACTTGCATTATCTTAAGCTCTCCACTTCCTCTTCTCCAACTATCGGATGTAGGAGGAGTTCGTCGATAGCCTTCATTCTCCTCCTCATCCACAAACGTGTCCACTACCTCTTCAACACGAGCTTGCTCATCACACATCTCATCTTCCTCTCTTCTTTCATCTTTTCCTTCATCTCTTTCTTCATTTCCATGATCATCATTTTCAGTCATCGATTGATTTACATCTTGGTAGTCTTCATCACGCTCCATATAAATGTCAATCTCTTTAGTGTACCTAGCCGCCACACACATCTTCTCAAAATTACGAACAAAATCTTATAGCTCACTCAAATCTTCGTAAGGCAATTTATACCTTGAAACAATGATGCCGGCGGTGATTGAAGTTGATGGACGGAGCCACCGGCGTAATAGACCGAGCCGTCATCAACAGTTTCCAACTTCCCATCATGATATATGTTGAAGAGAACGTTCACTGGGAACACATAATTTGAATTACCTCATTTTCTTAGAGAAAAAGAAACCCCAGAGGTCAAATTGTGTATCAAAACTCAGCTGAAAGTATCAATTTCCCACAGATTTTCTCTGAAACTCTCGAGAAAATGGATTTCTCTATTGTTTAAGTTTCGTCACTTAAAACGACATCGCTTTTCCTTCCGGATCCACCGTGGCATCCGAGTCATCACCGGGATTGACTAACGGGCTACGGGTCAAAAGCACAATAGTTCGTGTATTAAAACTTCAAATATTGAAAGGTTTACTAAGTACATATTTGCACATCAAAATAGATCAGTCTACTATTTTGTCTACTATTCAAATAGTTGAGGCACGAATTGGCCGTTTTCCCCTCTATCTCTGTTACATCAACACACGCTCAAAATTGCATTTTTTCAACTCAAGAAGTACCACTTCTACTAATTCAAAACTCCATGAGTTTGGATACTACAATCAAGGAGGGAAAGTGTAGCAGTTTTGCCAATCAAATCAGCACTTTGAAAGAAAGTTTTAAGTTTCTTCTTTTTGTCCCATGGATCTCCTTTATGTAACATTGTAAGCTCAGCCAAAGATGAGGTACCTACCTTCAACATTGTAAGCTTTGTCCTCCATCTCTCTATTACATCAACTCGAGATTTAAAATTGCATCTGTGTTAAATGTGGTTAGACACAAAGTACAAACACTAGAGTTTCTTTGATCCTTCAGTTTCTGCAACCACCACCATTAAAGCTCGCTCTTCTGATGGCTGAACCTGTTCTTCTTCCTGTGGAACGATTTCTTCTTCCTGTGGAAGTGTTTCTTCTTCCTGTGGAAGTGCTTCTTCTTCTTCTTGCTTCTCATTCTCAACAGGCTCGACTTCCTCGGGATTTAGCTGTAAATTTTGTCTCCTATACCGAAATATCACCAGGATGATAAAAACTGCAATACATGAAAGACTAATAGGTTATATTTTGATATAAGGCAAAGCAATACTCTGTCAACCATCGGTTAGGTAAATTACTCGCAAAAATTCGGGTTCTTATGCTTGTCAAATTCCAAAACGCTGTCACCCCAGAGCCTGCCAAGATCTTCTTGTGTGAGCAGACTCCCCATGCTTCACCTATTTTCGTTTTCACTCTTTCAACTGCTCAAACCAAGTAAAGGATTAAAAACATTGGACCAGTTAAAGACCTTTACAAATACTTGACTGTTGATTGTATAACCCAATTGACGATATGTGAATGGGTGCAATTCGATTTTTCACCTCTTTGGCTGATCTGATGGGTGTAACATGAATACAGCTTTGGGATGGTGAAGCTGAGGAAGAAACCTGTTTCAGTAACATACACACACATCAGCTCAGTTCCTATCATGCTTAACAATGATGTTACAGCTTGTGTTCCAAATATTATACCAAATGCGGATAGCCTCCACAGTGTTATGAGATGACCGTACTCAGCTCCAAGTAGCAGAAATGGTGTCACCTGTGACAAAATAGAAACAGCAAATGAAAGGGAAAGTATACAACCAAAACTAATTTGAGAGAGAGAGAGAGGGAGGGAGGGAGAAGTAAATGTCGATATTTACTTTGAGTGTCATTGATGGTTCTCCTGAAAAAAGCTCACTAGTCTTTGAGATCAAAAAGTTAGTTGCGGGAAGCACTCGTCTAGCTAAGCGCAAGACATCATCTTCACTCACATGGAACGCTCTCTTAGTGTCTTCGTTTTTCCTAAAAATAACACATAGATGGATCAACCAAACTATTAGCTTATGGAGAAGGCAAAATAAAACTGCAAAGAGACCGCAGAAGTAGTGTACCTTTGACAAAGAGTGTTTGACAAGAAGGACCCGCAAAGTAACACAAGTCCAAGATTGGAAAGCACCGAGAAAACGCTTCAAAACAAAGAAAAATGTCATGACTTTCAGATATGACTGAGCCTAGAGAAAACACAAGCTAATGCAATTAAGTACCTAAAGTTGACTCCTTTAGCGAAGCAAGAAGATAAGAAAGATAGACAGCCAAAAGCGAACCAGAGGGTCGATTTGGCAACATCTCTCCACATAACCAAATCACTGGTAATCTCTCCGATCCGATTCAAATCACTTTGACATACATCTTCACCACATCAACAGATACAATACAGAAGCAAATCAGAACCAAGCAGAACACACAGAAGAAGATATATAATAAACCCCAGAGAGAGAAAGAAGAGTACTTGGAAGATCCGAAGACGAAGAAGGAGGAGCTAACAAAAGACCCGAACTTTGCTTATCCTTCTTCTTAGTCTTCCGTTTTCTAGGCTTTACGGACCATTCTTCGCTCGCTACATTAGATCTCCGGGGATTCCTAGGAGAAACTAAAAGACCCTTTTGCCCTCCCTTTGGTCTGCCCCGCTTACGAACCACCGGATCCTCAGAAGCCATATCGAGTCGATCGGCTAAACGGGTCCTCGATTTGCGAAGTGGAGAAGGAGATAAGAGGAGGATATCGCGAGGTGATGGGTTGGGAGACGACGCTAGAACCAAATCAAGAGAGAGACTTGGAGGTACTTGTTGGAGAGAATTAGTGCCACGAGCGAGACGCGATGCTGATTTCGTGTTCGATCGGTGATAAGGAGGCGTAGTAGACTCCATTAATGTGAAAAAAGGTCTTTTTTTGCAAAATGAGAAATCTGATGAGATACTTTTATTTTGTTAACATCATCATCTGAGCTGAGTTGCAAGAAGAAGAAGAAGACACAGTGAGTGAGTGGATTAAGATAGCCGTTGGAGCATTTTATATATATATATATATATATTTTTTTTTTTTAAGGTCTGTCTCATTTTTTGAATCTTTGACGTTCGTAGCAAACGTCGCTCCGTTTGTATGCAAACAATCATCATCTAACGGTCGAGCCATTCGGTTTAAACTCCAGTCTATGATACTAAACAAATGTTTTTTATTGGTTTTATGTGTTAATTAAAACTGTACATAATACAAAAACTACCCATACAATTAATTAGACAGGATAATGACATAATCAAAAGAGAAAAGAAATACAACCAAAATAGAATTGAAGAATGGGTGCCAATGAAGCGGCTTGGAGTTTGCAAGAGTCTCGAAGTGATTCGCGAGAGCACGTGACAAGATTCTTGATGCAAAGGTTTCCCACATTTTAACATGCAAAAGAACACTATATATGAACAAACAAATAATCTCATGCAGCTAAGCAAGCACAACGAACTTGATCATCTTGCCTACGACGAACTTGGTCATCTTGCGTACAAATAGCTGATGACAATAACAATTTGGATGACAAGTACTTGAAACATCATCACGCCCTCCAGTACTGGCGTGTTATGGAAGACTAGTGAGCGAAACGTACTCTACATGTTCTTCATGTCGTAAGCCGCCATATATATGAACAACTCATACACCACATCTTCTTCATGTTTTTCTTTTTCTAAATATAAATATGTGTCAATGTATCGTTTACAGGAATCCCACTCTCTCTCCGGTCAAATTCAAGACACATTTAAACTCATAACATTCACTACATATTTTCTAACTCTTTCTTCAACAACTTTCGACCTACGTCAGAGGATCTTCAAAAAGCATTTTTTGGTGTCTTTTTTTTTATGGGTGTAAAGCTGGTCTATCTACTCTCCAGTGTTCAATCTTTGAAGGTTTTGGAGACCACACAAAATGCGACTACCCAAAATCATGCGCGAACGTAATTAGTACATATGCATCATGTATAAAAATTATCTATTTAAAAAGTAATTTTCAATCATTTGTGTATTAATCTAAAATCTCATTAAAAATATAATACATACATTTGTTTTTTTTTATTGATATATCTTCTATATATTAAAAAAAAACATTGAAATGGGTTTTTACTTACGTTGGTACCAGAATGTTTCTCAACATTTATGATTAAGAAAAAATAAAATTTGATTGTAGTTAAATGATAAGAAAGGTTTTTATATAAGATTTTCTTAATTGAAAAGCGTATCTCACTTATTATATTTACCTAAATAACTTACCAGATATCTTTCATTGATTGCAAGAACTACTTCTAGTTACAAAAAGAATATCTATATTTAAATATATATATATTATTATGCTAAAGGAGAATTTAAATTCACTGTTATTAATTATATTTATTTGTTCTAATATAGCAATGAATCATGAAATAATGTAACATATCATAAACAAATCATGATTATTCTAAGAATAAAATCTTCTACAAGTTGAACAAAAAATAGATGAATGTATCGAATCACTTATTTAAATAAAGATTGGTTTCATGAAAATAATATAACAATCTTAAAATAAACAAGATAAAAGATAAAACAGAGCTTGCTTTTATAAGATCTAAGAAGGTACAAAATGGCAAAATGGAGTGCGATAGTATGATAATGATGGTGATGGTTATTGCTGTCACAATAGAAGCACAACAAGAAAATGGTTGGACTCATTGTTACCGCCTATGTTCTCGTCCTTGTCGCAGTGACGACGGCAATTGCTTTGAAAATTGTAAAATCAAATGCGGTGGCCCCAACCCTCCCTTAACTCGTTTACGGTATGTATAATTATATGTCTTTATATAACTTCATATATATGTGTGTCTGTGTGTGTGTTTTCCTAATTATATATATGCATGCATGAATAGGAGCTCACATGAGATGGCATCAGTGGAAGTTCGCGGAAGGGGAGAATGATAAGAAGAAATTTGTAGCGGATTTGTGATCATGTCTACTGTTTTTTAACTTCACATTTTGTGTTAAGAGTTTCAATAAAAGGAGAAAATGTGGAAAAAAGACCTTGAGTTTTGTCATAAAACATGTTAAAAACCTGAGTTTGGTTTTAAGTATTCATCAAACCCTGAACTTTTAACAAAAGTGTAAAACAAATCTGAATAACTAAACTAGCTAGATCTAAAACGAACAAAAGACAAATAGTTTCAATTAATATACTAGATCTCTCTATTGCTCTTTCCCATCACACCATCCCTCCCTTTGCCGACTCCTCTCTGAATTTATGTCTTTACAGGAGTTCATAAAGTTACTTTACATAGTTCAAAAGCTAGAAAAAAAAACAAATGGTTGTGCTCCTAGAGTCCTAGTGATAGCACAATAGAACCGTTTTAGTGTCACCAAGATACGGAAAAATAAGAGAAAGTTAAGTGGTTCAGGAGACGGTGTTTGAAGATTTACAACAAGTTAAGCTATCACTTAAAAAATCCTAAGAACTGGAGTCCTTCGACAAGAAAAGAAGCATATATATATATATACATGAGATAAAAACCATCGTTAATTTATGTGGAATCATCATAATATACAAAAAAAAATTTACAATTTGATATAGTCATATATCTATGATTAGAGATCATGTTTAAAGCCCGAATCGAGTCTACTTGACCAATTGTCATTGCAGCGATCACATAACTTATATTATTATCTCTACTCCTTTCTACAATTACATATGTTAAGAATCGATCTTGACAGTTCTTGATTGATCTTGCGGAATTAAAGAACTAATGAGACCATGAATTTAACAAGTTCCTCTCCCTCGAGAGAGTACATCTCGTGCAAGGCCCGACCCTTGCAAACATCCACTAGAAACAATCGTTAACTGAGTTCAATACAAGAGTAAGAAATCGAACTTACTACGACCTAACTCTTTAAGTTTCTTTTACAGGTATTTGCGCAAGAAACAAGATAACCTGAAGCTAATTCACCTAAGCTCCAATGGCGGTAGGTTCCCTCAATCTTGATATGACCGGCTTAAAGAAGCTTTGGAGATCCAAGCTGACCAGAAGAAGAAGACGATTGGGAGCGATGACCGTGAGACTTCTTCTTGTACCTGAAGATGAATCACTCTCTCTCTTTATCTCTCGAACTCTATCCTCTCTGATCTCTGACTTATCTCTTCTTCTGTAAACCGTATCTCTCTCTTTTTCTCTCTGAACTTTTTCTGTTGTGATTGAATCCGTTACAATCAATTTCAGCAACCTCCTCTGTTTTATAACCCTTTGAACCTGCTTATTCTTTTAACCTAACAAACATAACAAACCTTACAAACAGATTAAACTAACCATGGGCCTTTTGAATTCAACCTAGCCCAAGCGAAAGTCCAGCTTCTCGAGTCAGTGAAACAGTTCGACATAAACCCACAAACTCCACCTTGTCGTTTGTTTCAGCTACACTGTTGAACACTGTCCAAGAAAACCTAGCCGCAACTGAACAATGGATGCTTCCAGTAGCTCAACTCAGCTTCCTCCCGAGATCCTCGAGGCCGTGGTGAGCAATGCAGCTATTACTCAGAGGATAGGTGAGCTCGAAGGATGAAGACTAAACCTGATTTCATCTCTCTTACCAATCCTCTGCTTCCAGTCAACTCAATAACCTGTCTAACTTCATTTGTCAGGTGAAGAAGAGCGCAAAGAGTTTGATGACTTACCTGCATGTCCAAAGTAAGATTTTCTCTGGATATGACTTTTCCTTTTGTTGGTTCCTTTAGATTCCATGCTGTAAGTACTAACAACTGTCAATCTACCTTTCCTGCGAGACACTCAACCAACAGAGCAATCTCGGAGTACGCCTTGTCTAAGTCAGGCGATGACTTTGGGCGATATGAGGCATTGCTCAAACGCATCTCCAGGTAATCCTTTTGTCAACATGTCTGCTGGGTTCTTTGTAGTGTGAATCTTGATAACCTGAGCAGTACCATCGTTTACTAGATCTCTGATAAAATGAACCTTGTTGGCTATATGTTTTGTCCTGTCATGATGCACCGAGTTCTTAGCTAGGCATATGGCACTTTGGGAATCACAGTTAATCTTGAAATTCTTTGAGGTAAAACCTAACTCACTGCAAAACTTTTGTAGCCAAATACCTTCTTTGGCTGCATCAGTAAGTGCCATATACTCAGCCTCTGTAGTTGACAAGGCTACTACATACTGTAGACTGGACCTCCAACTCACTGTATTTCCACCAACCTTAAACACATATCCTGAGACTGACCTCCTCCTGTCCAGATCGGTAGAGTAGTCTGAGTCACAAAACCCTTCAATGTCCATGTGATCTGATTTTGTAAATGTTAGACTGATATCTGCAGCTCCTTTTAGATATCTTAGGATCCATTTTACTGCTGCCCAATGATATCTTCCAGGGTTTGCCATAAACATGCTCACTAAACCAATAGCATATGCTAGATCTGGTCTTGATCCGATCATAGCATACATTAGGCTTCCCACTGCACTTGCATATGGTACTGAACTCATTAGAGGCTCTTCTCGTATCAACTCTTCTTGAGTAAGCTTCCTTAGCTTATAAGCTGTATTAAGTGGTGACACAACTGCCTTGCAGTCATCCATGTTGAACGTTCTGAGAACCTGTTTAAGATATCTTCCTTGAGACAACTTTAGTATGCCTTTCTTTCTGTCTCTAGTGATATCCAAGCCTAAGATCCTAGTAGCTGGTCCAAGATCCTTCATCTCAAATTCCTTGTTCAAGCTTTTCTTCAACCTATTGATACTTTCTAGATCTTTAGCAGCTACTAACATGTCATCAACATATAGAAGAAGGAATACCTGATTCTGCAGGTCTGATCCCTTCTGATAGACACAAGGGTCATTTACACTCCTCTGGAAACCTTGTGACTTCATAAACGAGTCAAATTTCTGATTCCACTGTCTAGGGGATTGCTTCAAATTAATGTTTAAACTCTAGTCTATGATACTAAACAAATGTTTTTTATTAGTTTTATGTGAATCTACGTTAATTAAAACTATACATAATACAAAAACTACCCATACAATTAATTAGACAGGATAATGACATAATCAAAAGAGAAAAGAAATACAACCAAAATAGAATTGAAGAATGGGTGCCAATGAAGCGGCTTGGAGTTTGCAAGAGTCTCGAATCAACTCTTCTTGAGTAAGCTTCCTTAGCTTATAAGCTGTATTAAGTGGTGACACAACTACCTTGCATTCATCCATGTTGAACGTTTTGAGAACCTGTTTAAGATATCTTCCTTGAGACAACTTCAGTATGCCTTTCTTTCTGTCTCTAGTGATATCCATGCCTAAGATCCTAGTAGATGGTCCAAGATCCTTCATCTCAAATTCCTTGTTCAAGCTTTTCTTCAACCTATTGATACTTTCTAGATCTTTAGCAGCTACTAACATGTCATCAACATATAGAAGAAGGAATACCTGATTCTGCAGGTCTGATCCCTTCTTTAGCAGCTACTAACATGTCATCAACAAGGGTCATTTATACTCCTCTGGAAACCTTGTGACTTCATAAACAAGTCAAATTTCTGATTCCACTGTCTAGGGGATTGCTTCAAACCATATAGGGATTTCTTTAGAAGACATACCTTGTCTTCATGTCCTTTTTTTATGAAACCTTCAGGTTGTGCCATGTAGATAGTCTCATCCAGAGTTCCATGTAGAAAAGCAGTCTTAACGTCTAATTGTTCTAATTCCAAATCAAAATTCACCACAACTGACAACATAATCCGTATGGATACATGTCTGACCACTGGAGAGAAAATCTCATTGTAATCTATACCTTCAATTTGTGTAAAACCTTTTGCTACAAGTTTGGCTTTGTATCTGACACCTTCAACTCCTGGAATTCCTTCCTTTATTTTGAAGATCCATTTACATCCAACTATCCTTTGCTTCTCTGGTTTGGCTGTGATATCCCAAGTACCACTTTTGTCTAAGGATTTTCATTTCTTCTATCATAGCTTGTTCCCATTTCTTCTAGTGCTTGCTCCTCATAGCCTCTGCCACTGTTTTTGGCTCATCCAATTCAATTTCTTCTGCACATGCTAAAGCATATGCCACATAATGTGAACTATCAAACCTAGTAGGTGGTTTGATCTGTCTCCTAACTCTGTCTTTAGCCAAAACATAGTCTTCTAGAGATTCATACTCTTCTTGCAGTTGTTCTTGCTCAGCTTCTGTCCCTTGTTCTTCTTCAGAATCTGTCTCGATTTCTGACTCAGTTCTTTCTGACAAAGCTCCACCTTGACTGCTAATCTCTTCTTATTCACTTTCAATGTGTTCTGTAGAAACTTCAGCCTCATTATTTGTCCTTGGACCTTGAATCAGTACAGTACTGAAAGTAACCCTCTTATCCTTCTTAGCCTTGGCTTCAGCCTTATGTTCTTCCTTTTGATGATACAACCTTTCCTCATCAAATACTACATTCCTGCTAATAGTGCACTTTCCTTCATCTGGTAACCAGATCCTGTATCCCTTTGTACCAAGTGGATAACCCATAAAGATTCTTTTAACAGCTCTTGGACTCATCTTATCTTGCTGAATGTGAACATAAGCAGTACAACCAAAACGCCTTAAGTAGCTGAAGTCCACCTTAGATCCTGACCATATTTCTTCTGGTATCTTGAAGTTTAATGTTGCACTTGGGGACCTATTTATCAAATAGACAGTTGTAGCAGCTGCTTCAGCCCAAAATATCTTTTCCATTCCCGTTTCTGCCAGCATGCATCTGATTTTATCAGCTATGGTTTTGTTCATCCTTTCTGATACTCCATTCTGCTGAGGAGTGTAGGTGCATGTTATATGCCTCTTGATTCCAGAATCCTTACACAGTTTGTCCATTTGTTGATTGCAAAATTCTAGGCCGTTATCAGTTCTTAGACACTTGATTTTCTTTCCTATTTGGTTTTCCACCAGCCTTTTCCTTCCTGAGAAGTTCTCATAAACTTCATCTTTACTCTTTAAGAAATCTGATCCAAACTTTCCTGGAATAATCATCAATGAATGTTAAGAAATACCTGCATCCTGACAGACTTGGCTCGTTTGAGACCGATCCCCATAGATCATTGTGGATGTATTCCAGAATTTCTGAGGTAGTGTGTTTAGCTTCTGGGAAGCTTTGTTTGTGAGACTTCCCTAATACACATTCTTCACAGAAATCTAATGTGTGAACTTCCTTGGGATTCAAATATCCTTCTTTTACCAGGATATTCATGTTTTTCAAACTCATATGCCCTAGTCTTGAATGCCATCTGTTTGTAAGGTTGATCTGGGCTTTGGCTACATAAACTTCTCCTTTCAGAACTGTTCCTTGTAGGTAATATAACCCATCTTGGTATCTACTTGTGATGACTTTCTGACCTTGCTTATAGAATGTGACTTCAAAGTCTTCTCCAACATAGTTGCATCCATTTTTCTCAAGCTGACCATAGGAAATAAGGTTTCTGCCCATAAAGGGCATATACCTTACTTTAGTCAGAGTCACTATTGACCCATCCAGGTTCTGTATCCTAAGTTTCCCTATGCCCTTAACTTCACTATGAGTGTTATTCCCCATTAGCACTTTCCCACCATCAACTCCCTTTAGATCAAATAGAGATTTTATATCCGGAGTAATGTGGAAGGTACAACCTGAATCTAGAACCCATTCATTTCTAGTGTTGTGTGTGCTTGCTGTCAGTATCATGGGGTGTTCTTCTTTTAGGGCAATGTTCACTGCATTCTTGCTTTTCCTTTCTGGACATTCTGCCTTGAAGTGTCCTTCCTTTCCACACACCCAGCATTCCTTAGACTTAGGCTGTCTGGACTTTGATCTTTTCTCTTTACTCTTTGACCTGTTTCTGGATTGACTGTTGCTTCTCTTTTTAGTCCTTCCTCTGCTTACAAACAGTCCTTCTGAGTTTCCTTTTGTTTTAGCCTTCTGTTTTAGCTCCACCTCTTTTGAATATGATGCACTAGTAACATCATCAATGGTTAGGGATTGAGACTTACCAGCTGCATACCTTAGAGTGTCCCTTAAGGATTCATATGGTTCTGGTAGAGCAGACAAGATCTGTATAGCTTGATCTTCATTTGAAATGTTTATGTTTAAACTGGCTAGATCATTTACCAATTTAAGAAATACATCCAGATTTTCTTCAATACTTCTGTGTTCTTCAAATTTGAAACATGAGAACCTTTGTTTCAAGTATATTCGATTTGGTAGAGATTTTGATTGGTAATCTCTTTCCAATGCCTTCCATACTCCTAAAGCCGTAACTTCTCCCATCACTTTTCTCAAGGGAACATCTCCCAGACTCATACAGATTAATGTTCTGGCTCGTTTATCCTTGGCAGGATCTAACTTTTCTGTCTTTGTTTCTTTCTTTACCACTGATGATTCCTTGTCTTCATCAGTGGTTGATGTATTACTGCTTCCTGAGGTGGTGACAGTTTATGGCTCCTGAATTGTATGTTCTAAGTCCAAAAGATCTAGTTGACAACAGACTTTAATATCCAGAGTCCAAAATCACCCTTTCCATCAAACTTTGCCACATCAAGCTTATGTGGCTGTGACTCCATGATCTTTTTCCCAATAAGAACCTCTTACCTTCAAGACTTCTTTTCCCGTATGTCACTCGATGCAGAACTCGATACTTTATCACCTTTCTGCCTGTCCTGAGAGCTCTGATACCACTTGTTAAGAATTGATCTTGACAGTTCTTGATTGATCTTGCGGAATTAAAGAACTAATGAGACCATGAATTTAACGAGTTCCTCTCCCTCGAGAGAGTACATCTCGTGCAAGGCCCGACCCTTGCAAACATCCACTAGAAACAATCGTTAACTGAGTTCAATACAAGAGTAAGAAATCGAACTTACTACGACCTAACTCTTTAAGTTTCTTTTACAGGTATTTGCGCAAGAAACAAGATAACCTGAAGCTAATTCACCTAAGCTCCAATGGCGGTAGGTTCCCTCAATCTTGATATGACCGGCTTAAAGAAGCTTTGGAGATCCAAGCTGACCAGAAGAAGAAGACGATTGGGAGCGATGACCGTGAGACTTCTTCTTGTACCTGAAGATGAATCACTCTCTCTCTTTATCTCTCAAACTCTATCCTTCTCTGATCTCTGACTTATCTCTTCTTCTGTAAACCTTATCTCTCTCTTTTTCTCTCTGAACTTTTTCTGTTGTGATTGAATCCGTTACAATCAATTTCAGCAACCTCCTCTGTTTTATAACCCTTTGAACCTGCTTATTCTTTTAACCAAACAAACATAACAAACCTTACAAACAGATTAAACTAACCATGGGCCTTTTGAATTCAACCTGGCCCAAGCGAAAGTCCAGCTTCTCGAGTCAGTGAAACAGTTCGACATAAACCCACAACATAACTTGTATGTATTGTTCTAATTTTATAATATATGCATGGATAGTATCTCACATGGGACGACATCCCGGGAAGTTCGCGGAAGAAGACAATGATAGAAATAATTTTTCGTAGATGATTTGTGATCATGTCTACCATTTTTTAATTAAGTTTTATTTTATGTTAAAAATCTAATAAAATATTTATAATAAAGTTAAAGTTATCTATTTTTACAGGCTATATATATAAGTCCCAAAGATTAGAAAACAAAATTCTATGGAGTTACATAAAAGAAACAAGAGATAATTTAATTATATATATTATGATTCAAAACTAGTAACACTAAACAAATAATTGGTTTTAACGATCTCAGAATGATTTTAGCTCAAATTGTTCAAGTTTTACAGGAAATGTACCTTATGTTATTCTTTACTCGTTAGAATTATAGTAGATGTTACGAATGGTATAGTTATGAATGTATGAGATCTGCATATATAAATCTGAGATATGTTGTCAGTATGTTCATTTTTGTATTAGAATACTTATTCTTGTTGTTCGTTTATAAAGTTAGTTTTCTCATATGGTATGGAACATGCTAAGGTCGACCCAAAAAAAATAGAAATTATCTTTCATAGATGCTAGATCCTTAACTTATGTTCCCAATATTATTTAATTTTGTAATCAAAAATAAAATGTTCGAAATATTGCTATTTGAGTAAAAAGAGTTTGTGTTGAAACCATTGTATTCAAATTAAAACCTCAAATAGGGGAGTCCATACAATCTAAAATTTAAAAAAAAAACTGGAGAAGGCCAAATAAAACTGCAAAGAGACCACAGAAGTAGTGTACCTTTGACAAAGAGTGTTTGACAAGAAGGACCCGCAAAGTAACACAAGCCCTAGATTGGAAACCACCGAGACAACGCTTCAAAACAAATAAAAATGTCATGACTTTCAGATCTGACTGAGCCTAGAGAAGAGGGTAATACAATTACTAATGTTAGTACCTAAAGTTGACTCCTTTAGTAAAGCAAGAAGATAGGAAAGATAGACACCCAAAACCGAACCAGAGGGTCGATTTGGCAACATCTCTCCACATAACCAAATCACTAATAATCCGATTCAAATCACTTTGACACACATCTTCACCATATCAACAGATACAATACACAGGCAAATTAGAATCTAGCAGAACACACATAAGAAGATAATAAACCCCAGAGAAAGAAGAGTACTTGGAAGATCCGAAGACAAACAAGGAGGAGCTAACAAAAGACCCGAACTTTGCTTATCATTATTCTTACTTCGACCATTCGTCTTCCGTTTCCTAGGCTTTACGGACCATTCTTCGCTCGCTACATTAGCTTCTTTCTCTTCCACAGCTTCCGATGATCTTCGTCTCGATCTCCGGGGATTCTTCGGAGATGCTAAAAGACCCTTTGGCCCTCCCTTTGGTCTACCCCGCTTACGAACCATCGCAGCAGATGAAGGTGATAGGTTGGCCTTTATGAGACAGAAGATAAGAACAAAGGAAAGAAGAGCAAGACAATGGGACAGCTAATGTATTTTTTAGAGTAACTCTAATAGAGTTGGATTTCTCCAATGTATTATTCTATTTTTTACTCTAAAAAGAATATTCTAAGTATATTCTTATTTTTTATTTTGTTACTTATTGCTAAATAATACATTTTATTTATAAAACTTTAAAATTAACCCTTTGATTTTTTTTTTTGCAAAACTTCTAAAATTATGAAAATATTTAACCATAGAAATAATAAAACAAAAATAAATTATTTTTGGAGAAGAAGTAAATAAGCTACTTTTGGAGCAATTAAAGAAGACAAATGCACAAAGACAATACCATTTGGAGATTCAAAGTAAGAACTACGCATTGAAAGAATTTTAAAAAAAAACAAATTTTTGTTCCAAGACTTGAACTCGATACCGGATCCAAATCTTTGTGCATATGTTCAAAGTAAAAAACAGGGATTTATCGAAAAAAGGCCGAACAACAACAATATCAACAAGATCCGCCATTTGGACAGTATTTTAATAATTTGGATAGATACAGAAATGATTTACTGGATTATTAACTCATTAAATCAGTAATTGTTGTTGTTTTAAATTTATATTATGTATTTTAATTTCAGTTTTTAATATTTTTAATTATTATTTATTATCAGTTTATTGTTTTATGTCATTGTATTTTATATTTTAAAATATATTATAAGATTTTAAAATTTTGTTTGTTAAATAAATTATTATAGCTCTTAAAATAAAATAACTTAAAATTATAGGAACTAGTTTATAAATAAAAAAGTTCAACTCTAAAATAGAGTGGAAAATATGATTACTCTATATTTGGAGTAAAAAATAGGGTTACACTATTTTTGTGTTGAAAATAGAGTGGAGTTGGAGCAGATTTTACTCTAAAATAGAGTTTGGTGTAGGATTTAGAGTGGGGTTGAAGATGCCCTAAGCATGGGAGCAGAATCTTCTGACAATGACTTTAATGCCAATTTTCCAAAAGTCAAAGTACTTAGCGAACAATGGCTTTAATGCAACTTTTAAAAAAGTTAAAGTTTTTAATGCTATTTTTTTAATAATTATTTTTAAATCGAAATTGAATGAAATAACAAAAAACCCATACTGAAATAACAGTAATTATCAATCAAACCTAAAGAATTCGGCCCAAACCTGATAATCCGATCCAACTTCATTAAATTTATGGATCCCAGTACAATTACCTTAATTGTACTTTGTTGAACTTAACTGAAATTTGAAGAAAAAAAAAACAACCGCTGCCTCCAAACTAATGTGAGATTTTATTAACGCATTCACATAGGTGTCTAAAAGAGTTAAAAGTATGCACAACATTCGCATATGTGTCTTGAGAAGTTAAAAATGTGTACAACATTCACATAGATGTATTTTGTTGAACATAGTTGTACTTTACGCAGGAGTAACGAGAACAAAAGTGACATTTAGCGACAACATTCACATAGTGAAGATATGACATTTAACGACAACATTCACATAGTTGTACTTTGTTGAACATAGTTGTACATAGTTATACTATACGCGGAAGTAAATATATGACATTTAACGACAACATTCATATAGTTGTACTTTGTTGAACATAGTTGTACTTTATACAGAAGTAAAGATATGGTAAACAATAAATTACATTCCTCAACTAAAAAACATTCAAAAAAAATTTGAGATGTATCAAAACCAGTCAACTTTGTAACGAAAATCTCTATAAAACCAGTACATTTGAATGATCCAAAAGCATGAATCACACATGCTTCCTCTTTCGCCGCCTTTGAATTCTTCATTCCAATTGTATTCCCAGTTATTTCGTGGAGCAAACTTACAGTTGTAGAGTTTCCGGCCATCAATTTGAGTCTTCCTCTCCAGAAACAATGGAGGAAGTTCATAAGACCATGTGTAAGGAATGATTACTTTCACGAGTCTCATTCTTACTCCTTTAACAAAATCCTTACTCGGACTAGTAAGTTCTCTGTCAAAAGGGTCTCCAGGAGTCATGATCCTACAAAGGATTGCATAACTGTAGATAGCCACATCATATCCTTTAAGGACAGTATCTCTAAGAGTTGAGAGCCCTCGATCCAAATCGTCTTCCCGGAAGAACTCAGACATACCTCTCATGAAAATGGTAGAAGGATTATTGTTTTCAAAATACTGAAATACTAATTAAAATAAAATAAATACTTATTAAAATAAAATAACTCCTATTTAAAATATAATAACTCATAATTTTTTAAACGTTCAATATGTTTTAAGAATCCTAATAAATAAAAAGTAACATTTTAAAATTGTTACTTTATTAAAATAAAATAAGTCTTAATTAAAATCAAATAACTCCTAGTTAAAATAAAATAATACCTAATAAAAATCTATTCATGCTCTTCTAAATAGTATCTTCTATAGTGAAAATGTGCGTTTGTGAGGATTTTCTTCTTCTCTGGGGCCTCCTGGAAATAGAATAAAACAAAACACAATTATGAATTACCCAAGTAGTCACAGTAATACTATGTGTACTAGTCATCCTATTATCCAATAGTTATACTATTTGTACCATTTGTTTTATTATCTCACAGTTATACGATTGTACTAATTGTCTTATATCTGGTTATTTTGTGAAAAAAAAATAATAAGAAATTCTAATTATTTAAGAATATCTATATATGCGTATTTTGATTTTGTGAAATGAAATTCCAATATTTGCAGATTTTTTTAAAGGACCTATATGTAATTATTAATATTTAAGAGATATTTATGCAATTATTGGAAAGAATTCATTAAGAGTAAAATCGATATATCGTATCTCGAATGGTAGTTAGATTATTTTGTGGCAGCAGAGATCAATTTTTTTCCGAAAATGGCAATATTCAGTATAAGAAGACATGGAAGCCTCTAGTTCATTCGTAGGGTTTAATCTATTTCAATAGGTTAAGCTATGTCGTTTAATAATCTACTGTCGTTTACTTATGTGGGTTGTATTTAAGGGAAATCTCTAAACTTTAGGGGTTCTCATCAATGAAATTAATCAACAAATTATCCGAAATCTATATCTTATCTCTACTTTTCTCATCTTCAACGTCTTCTTCACTTCTCTAATCTCTATTTTCTCTATTTCTCGTCTTCTTTCTTTTCTCAGTTAGGTTGTAACCTATCAGGAGGATACGCCACATCCTCAGAAACTATTGGCTAAACGGGTCCTCGATTTGCGAAGAGGAGAAGGAGATAAGAGCAGGATATCGCGAGGAGAAGATGGAGATCTGAGAGAGAGAGAGAGAGAGAGAGAGAGAGAGAGATGATGGGTTCGGAGTATCGTTGCTCTTTGCTAGAACCAAATCAAGAGAGAGACTTGGTGGAGGTACTTGTTGGAGAGAATTGTCGACACAAGCGAGACGCGAAGCTGACTTAGTATTCGATCGGTGATAAGGAGGCGTAGACTCCATAATTGAAAGGGAAATCTCATAGAGAATTTTATGATAACATCATTAGAGCTCCAAGAAGAAGAAGAAGACACAGAGAGTGGATTAAGATTATAGTCGTTGGAGCAATTTGTTAGATATAGGATTGATCATCCTATCAGCCCGGCCCAATAAACATTTGAGGCCCATTTGTTGAATTCACTTCCTGTTACTCAGCCCAACGCCGAGCTGGTCAATTCCCTAGCAGGTTAAACATCGACCAGCTTGGCCCATCAATTGAGGCCCGAAGACCAGTTGCCGACTTACCAAAAACACTCAAGTGCGACTCGGCCTGAGACTCAAGTTCACCGCGCACGCGCTAAGTAACAAAGACGGTTGACAGGGCGACTGATTCCCTATAAATACCCCTGGTATCCCATTAATAAAAAGACCCGGATTTTCTCTCAAGAACAAACACCCAAGCTAGATACTTGTCTTATCCCGAGCTCTTTACAATCACAAATATCTTTAATCTTTTCTATTAAACGGAAATATCGCCTCCACGTTTATTGTTAATCAACACATATCGAATCATAATCCATTTGTTTATATTAGTAGTTTTCAAAACTAACATTTGGCGCTAGAGAGAGGGGGTGTTGACATTTTCTAAGCGCAAAGAAAAGCCACAGAGATGGCCGGACGAAAATCATCGATACTAACACACTCGACGGATGCGGAGGAGCTCGCTTTGTCGAGGACACCGAACCCAAGAGAGTCCGATCTTTCAACATCAATCTGAGCTGCTGTATCCCGACCTCAGACTCAGATTGATGAGATTCTCCCACCAGAGGCTCCAATTGAAACAGAGCCCGAGATAGACGCCGCATGTACCAGTTGTCCATTACCCGAAGCTGATGCTAGGGTTGGCGTGATGGCCCGAACTCAACCATCATGTCCTGACACCGACCTCACACCCGTAAGTCAACTCAGCATGACGAATGCCCTTCTGCAAACATTAATCAACCAAATGACCGAGTTAACTCGGAGCAACAATGAGCGCTTCGCCGAGCTCGCAGCTGGTCAGAATATCTGCCACGAGCGTCTGGACAACGTGGCACCTCGAAACCACCTAGTTGTCGACCGCACATCCGAAGACGAGGCGCGAAGGTTCCCGAGCTCGTTCATCAATACTTCTTCGGCGTCTGATGAACAAGATCGACTGCTACGTGCTCGCCTTAACCCAGAGGAACCGAGGCGCCACACCTCAGAATTCGCTCAGAGAGAAGAGGAACGATTGGCCGAGGTGATCCCGACCAGCGACAGAAGACACGAGTGTCGAAGCCCAGAGTCACTTCAAAAACTTCTCGCCGACCAGGAGCGAGATCGTGAGTTAGCTAGTATTAGAGCTGAACTCCGCCGGATGACTTCAACCGTCCATCAGGCAACCAGCTCGGCGCCCGAGATAGACCAAATTCTGCGAGAGACTCAGAACACCCCGTTCAGCCCTCGTCTGCAGAATACTTCGATCAGATACCCAGGCAAAGTCAAAATCCTCCCGTATAATGGACTCACAGATCCCAGTGAGTTTATGACCGCATTTATCGTCGCTACGGGACGCCATCAGCTCGCCCCGGAGGAGCGAGAGGCCGGGATCTGCCAACTGTTCGTGGAAAACCTTGTTGGCCCCGCGCTAACTTGGTTCACTTCTATCAATTGTCGGTTTTTTCCTAAAACATTATTCGATGTTCATTCAACAAGGAACATCTAACGCCGACCTCTGGGTGCTAACTCAGGGCCCAAAGGAGACCCTTCGGTCGTACATCGACCGATTCCAAACAGTCGTGTCCCGAACTACTGTATCAAATGACGCCGCCCTCCCGGCTCTCCGAAACGGCCTCTAGTTCGAATCTGCCTTCAAAGAGGACATGAAGCTGAACAAACCGCGAACATTAGAAGATGCCCTCTGCCAAGCTTCCATCTTTATCGAGATCGAAGAGGAGCGGGCTCTTATGACCAAAAAACACACGCCAACCAAAACGATCGTCCCGAAGAACAAAGCTCGGGAAGAATGTTTCAAACCCCGTCAACACTACGACGACGAGTATGTGCAGGAAAGAAGTAAACAAGCTGCAGCGTTTACCATAAACGATAGCCCGGACTCACCGTCAGCCGCTCCCTCCTTTGTGGTTAGCAATGAAATGCAGCCTCTGCCGAACTCGCAACAGAATTCCCCGCTCACCTGGAACAAATGGCAAACGCCAATTACCAGCCCAAAGATAAGGAAGCCTATTGCGAGTTCCACAAAATGAAAGGTCATCCGACCTCTCAATGCCGATCCCTCCATGAAGCTCTTTTGGCACAGTATAACAAGGGCGCCATCAAACTAGATGACCGCCCTAGTCCCCGGGGAAACATGAACCGCCGGAACAACGGCCAACAACAGTTCGGAGGTCGAAACAATAACCAGCGCGGGAACAATGGACCCCGGGGTCAAAACGATAATATCTGACGACGCTCTCCATCACGAGATGGAGACGTAGATAGGCAACCCCGTGCCGAACAAATCGGGGACCAGAGGGAAAACACTCCGGAGGAACAAGAGCGCGTGCAGGAATTACCTCCGGCAAGACAGCTCATCGGGATGATCATGGGCGGTCCCCTTGAGTGCAATGACTCCGTGCGGTCGATAAAAATGTTCGAGCAACAAGTCGAGGCGAGCTTAAAGCGAATGGAAAGCCCATCGCCGAGCTCAACCGCCGAGGAGGTCGACATCACCTTTACCGCAAACGATGGACGCGGGGTAGCTCAACCGCACCATGATCCGCTGGTCGATACTAGGAGCTCGGTCGATCTCATCTTCAAAGAGACATGGGATAAAATGAGTCTCACCGGCCTCCCCCTCAAGCAATCCCAACGATCCCTAACTGGCTTCATTGGGGACACGACCGATACCATCGGGACAGTCAAGCTCCCGATCTACATTGGCGGAACGACCAGAATTGTCAAATTCGAGGTGATTGACAAGCCCGCAATTTACAACATGATCCTCCCCACCCCGTGGATCAATATGATGAAGGCGGTCACTTCCACCTATCATCAGTGCCTCAAATTCCCTGTAGGCTCCATGGTCTGTACAATCCGCGGCGATCAGCGGATGTACCGAACGTGTTTCATCGTAGGGCATTTGCTACGAAAAGCAGTCAAACATGTCAAGTGATTGACTGTTGATATGCTCAAATATAATACCCTAAAAGTACTTAAGTAGTAGCTGCAGTATGTTAGGGGTCAAACCACAAAGACTCAAGAATTCACTCAATAGATATTAAGACTCGAATTAAGCTAAGCGAACAAAGTGATGCAGGAAATAAACAGCAGAATATAAAAGTTGTGAAATCAATGGAGGAAAGCGCTAAGCCTAGGGAAATTCTCCGGTAAATCAGAATTGCAGATCAAATAGAATGTCAGGAGGATATTAAGCATTGTTCTTGAACTTGAAACACAATTGTAAAATCAACCAACCGTCGCTGCGATGATTATCTATGTCTAAACCTAGAATTCCAAATTTCTTTGCAAATCCTATGAATTCAAACAAGCATTAATGATCAGGTTCAATTGTTCACAAAATCCTAAACCAAATTTCTTTGCGAATAGATCTTTTGCTCATCTAACACTAGTTCAGGCAATCAATCACACTTTCGTGCCAATCAAAACACACTAAAGATCAGATTCTAGGTCATGAAGCTGAAATAAGCAGTAATCACAAGTCTAGATGAAGAACTCTCATATGAATCTCTCCTATCCAAATTTCCCCCCAGAAGCAACCTAACAATGTCATCAACAGCCTTTGAATAACCCTAAAACTACAAAGAATGCTACCATGACAATGGTGAATGAAAGAAACATCATGAATAAAATAGATTGCAAATAGAATAAATCAAGAGTAAAACAAGGGTTCAGGAAAATTGTCTCCGCACAAAACCCGGACCTAAATCTCTCTCAAAGTATTCAGAATAATAAATCCAAAACTTGTCTCTCCTCTAAAAGTGGCTTAAAACCCTAAAATTCATGTTAAAACACGTTCTGGGCTTAATTGTAAATAGTAGGATCCTTTGGGCCAAGTTTCGGACTCTTCAGACTTGTGAAAATTGGCGTGTTTTCCTTTTCTGCAGGCTTAATTGTAAATAGTAGGATCTTTGGGCCAAGTAGGATCTCAATTAATGCTCCAAACGTGCCAAAACCTGAAAAGACTCAAAAAGACTAACAAAACACTAGAAGGACTCTGAAATCAATGACATATTCATGGCTAAAAACGGGTAAAAACCATGATATATCAACTCCCCCAGACTTAGCCTTTGCTTGCCCTCAAGCAAAGCAGAAGCTAAACTAGAGAAAGAGGTTTGAAAACAACGGAGACTCACCTCTTCTTGAACATCCAATGACTCTTCTTCCTAATGTCTTCTCACCCTTCACCAGGTCCAAGATCTAACCACCATGTACTTCTCCGTAGACTTTCGCAGCTTTTTCAAGAACCCAACACATAGTATCACAACTTCATCCATAAAACTATCATCGTCTGTTTCATCGCTGTAATCTAATATCCAAGAACTTTCCAGTTCTTCCAAACAATATCATGACAAAAGAAATACCAAAATTTTTACTCTTTTTGGTATTTGTTCTCTCCCCCAGACTTATTTTTTGATCATGTCTTTCTCTTTTTTTCTTTTTAGCTCTGCATATACACATTAAGGTCTAGACGCGAGTATTGATGGTGTTTGCCACCGAAATCCCCGGTTTCTTTCCTCTCTGTGTATCAAAGCTGTAGGCGAATAGTGGTATCACGGAAATTTTCCTAACCTCGCTTCCAACCTTTGTGTGATCATTCCTTCACAAGTAGAATAATGGGATCACTGGAAATTTTCCTACCCTCTACTCCAGAAGAAAATCATCTCATCTTTTATGCTCTTTTGTAATAACTTATAACGGGGAGAGAAATACCATTACTTTAACCACATGGGTCCCTTTTGTCAAATATGAGTGAGGTATCAAGCTTCTAGAGATACTAGACCACATCGATGAAGTGCAAAAATTAGGCTCGGGTGTTGATGAAATCCACTGGAAACATGGGTGCTTTCTAGTCAACTGGTCAGCCTTTGGATTTTTCATTAGTCGATCTGAAAACTGGTTCTGTAACAATGAACATCTCAAAAGTAAAGTCAGAACAGTAGTTCAAAAACAAGAATCATAATCTCCAGGACAATTTTGACTCAATAAAACAAATTTTGACACAAAAAAACGGCTGACTCTAAGAAAAACAAACACGTCGTTAGCAACTACCTCCCCCAGACTTAACACAACACTGTCCCCAGTGTTATCTAGTCTAGCGCTTGGTAAAAGAAATCAGAAGAACCAAGTGGAAGAATGAGAAGCAAGAAGATACCTGTGCGCGGGGTATCGACCGATACCATTGCTGGTGTCGATCGATACTTCGGATCATGAGTAATTGCATTCTCTGCTCGTCCTGGTGTCGATTCGATACTAGTGTGGTATCGATCGATGCTGCTCATCTGAACTTGCTTCACGTGAAGACACAAAAACAAAAATGAAAATAAAACTAAAATAGAGACTTACCAGTGGGTTGCCTCCCACTAAGCGCTTGTTTAAATGTCATTAGCTTGACGGTGTCGGGGCTCAAGTGTCGGGTGGTTTCCCGAGAGATGGTGAGTGTCTCTGTGACAAACGTCTCATCCAAGGCGGTGTGTAAGCATGAACTGTGTGTGGTCTACCAAGGAAATGAGGAATAGCAGCAGGGCGGGTTGGAAGATTGGGTGGGACACTTCGTTTTCCTGCACAGTTGTCAAAAGAAGCAACAAGCGCTCGACGAGAGTCTCGCGGCTTGCTTAAGTGTGAAGGAGATGGAGGTATATGATTGATAACATCCTGTGGTTTTGAGTTTGAGACAGAAGGTGCCTACCTTTGCTTTCTCTGAGGTGGCTGGCTTGTGAGATGTGGAGGTTGCTGCTTAGAATCAGCTGGTGGGAACGATGTCGCGCTTACCGATACAAGGTTTGAACACAGACGGGCAACAAACCACGGACCATCTCCCTCCGTCACTCGCAGAACCGACCTCAACAGATTGGCGAGCTGAGATATCATCGTACATTGAGAACGGGGTGACCCCACCTGACAGATGGGAAGCTCGGCGTCTTAAACGAAAATGTGCACGATATGTTCGCCTTAATGACGGTCTGTATATATGGAGTTCCTCCGGAGTCCTCCTAACCTGTTTACACGGGGACAAAATGACCGGAGTGATAAAGGAGCTGCATGAAGGTGCGGGGTGAAATCATTCCAAAATCCGAGCTCTCGCAATAAAAATCAGAAATCAAGGTCATTTTTGGCCAACGATGCTTAAAGATTGTGAAAAGTTCGTAGCACGGTGCGAACAATGCAAAAGACATGCTCCAATGATAAACCTTCCCGCCGAGCTCCTCAATACGGTGACCGTGCCTTACCCATTTATGCGGTGGGCAATGGACATCATATGTCTCATGCCCCGATCTCGAGAAAAGGCATACATCCTTGTCATGACGGACTACTACACCAAATGGGTCGAAGCCGAGTACTACAACAACATCCTTGCCGACAATGTATGAAAGTTCGTTTGGAAGTTCATCATCTGCCGTCACGGGCTTCCATACGAGATCGTCACAGACAACGGCCCATAATTCGTCTCGGGACTTTTTGACGACTTATGTACCAAATGGCGAATTAGTTTGAACAAGTCGACCCCGAGATACCCTTAAGGCAACGGACAAGCTGAAGCAACGAACAAAACTATAATCGACGGCCTGAAGAAGCAACTCGGCACGAAAAAAGGACTCTGGGCAGACGAGCTCGATGGCGTCCTCTGGAGTCATCGTACGATGCCACGAACCGCGACGGGCCGAATACTATTCTCCTTGTCTCACGGCATGGAAGCAATGGCGCCATCTGAGGTCGGGATTCCAACCCTTTTCCGATCAATGCTCGTGCATAACCCCGCCCTCAATGACGATATGCACCGAACAGAGGAAGATTTTTTGGAAGAGCGACGTAACGACGCCCTTCTGCGAATACAAAATTACCAGCAGCTCGCCTCCAAATACTACAACAAAAAAGTGAGGGGACGACACTTCAACGAGGGAGACTTAGTACTTCGCAAGGTGTTCGAAAACACCGCGGAAGAAAACGCCTGAAAGCTCGGCGCACACTGGGAAGGCCCATACCTCATCTTCAAAATCGTCAAACCCGGTGTCCACGACCTAGCCACGATGAATGGCGAAGCTGTCCCGTGCTCGTGGAACAGGATGAACCTCAAACGCTTCCATCATTGACGCTCCCGACCTGACTTTACGGATACCGAACTACGATTGGCTTGATCTCCCTAATCGGGGGTACGTAGGCAGCCTTTTATCAAGGCACATCTATCATATAAATATACTAATTTTCACAAAAAAGAGCCGAGTTCTCACTCCCCAAAAAAAAAAAAAAAAAAAAAAACCAAGTTCTCACTCGCAAATCTCCCGCGCACAAACGTTAAGCGCGTAGCCGAGTTCTCACTCGCAAATCTCCCACGCACAAACCTTAAGCGCGTAGCCGAGTTCTCACTCGTAAATCTCCCGCGCACAAACCTTTAGCGCGTAGTCGAGTTCTCACCGAGCTCACTCTCGCACCGTATTAAATTACGAAAAAGCAATTCGTTTTCAACAAAAATTTTCATTGAAAGACTGTACGGTTACAACAACCTACCGATCTACCACCTACAAATCTAAACAAAAAGAAAAAATCCGAACTACTTGGCCTACAACAAAAACGGGGATAAACCCGATGCTCTTACTTCGGCCGCATCCTCCCACGTGAACATCCGCAGATTCGTCCCGTATGGACTTCGATACAGGCGATGTCGACCGACCTGGCGTCACGGGGCAATATCTTCAGATACTTCAAAACCTGAAGGGAGCAGATCGGGTATCGAACTGGCCTTGAGCTCGGCTTCATATTTGGCTTCGTCGTCCGCGACTTTATCCAACAAGCCTTCTGGAACGACGATCCCTTCCTTGTCCCGAAGAGTCTCGAGGTATCGTCGCAGGCCCCGAGCTTGAGTAAAAAGGGCTTTGGGACGCTCAAGCTGCTTACGACCCTCCAGGTTATCCCGAACTAGACGAAGTTGGGCGACGCTTTTTGCTCTGTACGCCTGGAAGCGGTTCATGATCTCCTCTTTCTCCCTCTCGAGCGAACTCTCTTTCTCCATGTGACGGAGATTCTCAGCCTCAAGCACGTCGCACTCTGCGCGTACAATGACTGCTTCGGATTTACTCTTCTCGAGCTCAGCCTCTAAATGAGCCGCCCGAGTCCTATTTTCATCCTGCTCCCCAATCAGGTTGGAGCGAATCCTTGCGAGCTCAGCCTCCAGATCGGCTTCCCGACGTCGCAGCTCGTCACCTTCAGCAGCCAGCTTGGCAGTCTTCTTTAACTCTTCATCGAGCTCAGCCGCTTTGATTCCTACTCCCGTCGCAAAAGTCTCTGCTTCTTCCTTCGCGATCTTGATCTGCGTATCGCACTCCCGAGCTAGGTCGGCGAGCGCTTTCCCCATCTGAAAAAGACAAAGGCCAGAAGTGAGAAACGAACTTATCAGAAATCATATGAAGACATAGAGTACCCCGAGTTTACTTGCACGAAGGAGTGAGACGCGCGAATAAACGGCGATGGCACCGCCATCTCCTGAACCCGCGACACATCACCAATAGTGCACGAAATCGCCCTCACAAGTTCGGCGTAGTCAGGCGCGCTCTCAAATATGGGCTTCGAGGACCGAGAATAGGTGAAGGAGAAGCCGTGCTCACCATTCCCTCCCGCGCTGGTACCTTGATCTTTTGCGCCCTCTGCAGTGGTTTTTTGTTTTTTGGAGGAACGTTCCCCGAGCTCTGCTTTGACCTCTTCCGCTTAGCCTTCTCCCGACGAGCTCGATCCTCGTCCTGATCAACAGGGATAGGAGCCACATTTTCAGTAGTCGGCTCCTCAGCAATGTCCCCGACCTTTGGGACCTGCTCCTCAGCAATGTCCCCGACCTCGACTCCATCAGAAGGGTTCATCTCAGCAAAACACGGAGTCGGCATAAATCCTTCAGCTTGAGGACTTAGCGCAGGAACCTCAGGACTTGGCATTCCCTCCATGTTGAGAAAGTCGTCATCCCCGAGATCCATTGCACCGACCTCTTCACGAGCTTCGGCTTCTCCCCGAGCTTCAGCCTCCTCCCTAGCTACTATAGGGGACGCCACTAGCTCGTCGGCGTAGTCAGGGACATCGTACCACATCCTCAGAAGATTCCCTGAAACATAAACGATTAACAAAAAAAAAAAAAAACAAAAAACAAAAACAATCGCAAACGATCATATGAGATCCCGAATTCACCTGTTGCAACGTCCTCACGAGCTTTACGAACTCTTTCCTCAGACACTTCCTTCCAAGAAATGTTCGCTGCTTGCAGAGTACCGAGTGCCGCCTCGAACGCGTCCAACCGATAGGCGCTGGTCTTGTGTTTCGCTAAAAAAAAAAAAAAAAAAACAAACCATCAGTAATCGGGAATAAAATTGACTCCAAACCGACCTAAACAAACAGGGCTCTACCGGGCTTGAAGTTCCATACTCTACGATAGCCCTCCCCCGGATCAAGACCGGAACCGCCACCGGTCTTTACAAAAAAATAACGCGTCTGCCACTCATCAACTTTACTAGGCTTCCCGGCCAGGATCTTTGACCCGAGATTAAAAGCAGCGTAGTAAGTCCCAGAGTATCCCGAGTTCTTCTTGTGAGTCGTCGGAGACTCAAATAGATGATCGGTCAGTTCGATCCCCTGCTCGGCAGCAAGAACGTAGCAGGCATCCATCTGAACGGTGGTTGGGCAGACTTGCAAAAACGCCAAGTCACGAGCTCGGCAATATCTTATGAACACCTCAGGCAGGGGAAACCACAGGTGCATCCTCGTAAAGAAACTCTTGTAGACGCATACGAAACCCGGAAGAGGAGTCCAAGGCCGATCTCCTAAACTCACATGCCGGGAACTTTTCTTTCAGCGGATTTAGGGACTCCCACTTTGTCCACGTCCGAAAACCACCTTCCCTAAACGAAAGTTTCCTCTCCTTCGGGACCCGTGGTTGTCTACCCCGACCTCGACCGCGACTAGCTACTCTGACCTCTCCAGGTGCAGGAGCCAAAGTAGAAGCCGGTACTGCTGCGGATGTCCCCAAACCTCGACCGCGACTAACCGCTCTGACCTCCCCAGGTAGAGCAGAAGTAGGAGTTCGAACTGATGCGGATGCCCCTGCACCACCAGCTCGTTTTACTCTTTGACCAACAATAAGATTTGGAGCCAAGATAGATGCTTCCGTGCTCCGAGCTCGGTCTCCATAATGCACGCTAAGATCCGGCATGGACGAAGACGCTTCTGCACCACGATCTGTTCTTTCCTGAACAACGGGCTTAGGCGCAGACGTAGAAGCTCCCCTGTTGCCAGCTCGGTCCAATTTACGACGAGCCAACGGAATGTTATCTTCTTCTTCTTCTTCGTCGAAGAACGGAACAACTGGTGCAGGAGACGCCACATCAGAGTCAGAAGAACCCCCAAATCGCCCAGCCGATTCAGAGTGCGAACTCGATTCAGCCCGGATTCCGTCGAACAAATCAGACATTTTTGACGTGGGAGAGAGAAGTCGGAAGGGCACAGAATGATCCCGGAGAGCCCCGACAAAGGAAAAACGCAGAAATAAGCAGAGAAGAGACGACGCACCTGTTTGGAGGCCGGCGTCGTCGGAAACACAGAAAGCTAGATCGGGCGATCTAAAATCAAAGAAGGATTCGCCGGAAAACAAAAGCGGAGGGAAGAGCAAAGAGATGAGCGAAGAGAGTTCAATCGTTTAAGTGATTGTAGAAATGAAGAGAAAGAAAACAAAAATCGCGTTTATAAACGGCGACCTCGAGACTCGAGCTCGCCTCACCATACGAAAGCAACACGTGGCAACGCAGCGCGGGAAAACCTAATCAACGCACCATAAGAACTCGACACATGGCCAGGGCGCGGGAATCAGAAAAGTTGCTAATGATTACGTCCCACGGTGAACTTCACGCGCGGATGCAAAGCGCGGCTTTCCCATGCACACGTTCATTCAACAGGCAGCTAAGAAAATGAATCGACAGGACGGGATCTGAGAAATCTCTCCAACGAGACTGCTTCTCTCCACGTTGAATGCGCCGAGCTGAAACATTCGAACCTCGGCCTACTCACAATCTGTCGTACCCCGAGCTGAGGGGGGCTATTGTTAGAGATAGGATTGATCATCCTATCAGCCCGGCCCAATAAACATTCGAGGCCCATTTGTTGAATTCACTTCCTGTTTCTCGGCCCAACGCCGAGCTGGTCAATTCCCGAGCAGGTTAAACATCGACCAGCTTGGCCCATCAATTGAGGCCCGAAGACCAGTTGCCGACTTACCAAAAACACTCAAGTGCGACTCGGCGTGAGACTCAAGTTTACCGCGCACGCGTTAAGTAACAAAGACGGTTGACAGGGCGACTGATTCCCTATAAATACCCCTTGTATCCCATTAATAAAAAGATTCGGATTTTCTCTCAAGAACAAACACCCGAGCTAGATACTTGTCTTATCCCGAGCTCTTTACAATCACAAATATCTTTAATCTTTTCTATTAAACGGAAATATCGCCTCCACGTTTATTGTTAATCAACACATATCGAATCATAATCCATTTGTTTATATTAGTAGTCTTCAAAACTAACACAATTTACTTTTTTTTTAAGGTCTCATATGAATCTTTGACGGTCGCTCCATCATCTATAAAAATTTTATAAGGTAATTTTTCAATGATTTTCATATTAATCTAAACTCTCATAAAACTATAATACATATATACATCTGGTACCATATTTTTTCTCAACATTCATGATTAAGAAATCAACAAATTTGATTGTATTTAAATGATTAAAAATTAATAATATAATATTATTTTAATTGAAAAAGCAAATCTCACCAATTATATTTACCTTAACAACTTACCATATAATTTTCATTGATTTCAAGAACTATTTCTATTAACAAAAAGAATTTCTATATCTAAATATATATTATTATGGTAAAAGAGATTTTAAATTCACTTTTATTAAAATTATATTTATTTGTTCAAATATAGCAATGAATCTTGGAATTATGTAACATACCATAAGCAAATCAAGATTATTCTAAGAATAAAATTTTCTAAAAGTTGAACAAAAAATAGATGAATGTATCAAATCACTTAAAGCATCTCCAATTGTATTTCAAATCTTCCTCCAAACTGTATATTTTGGAGTAAAACCATCTTCAATTGTACTATATTTTCTACTAAAAATAGAGAAATGAATTAGATTATATCAAAAATATATATTCTAGAGTAAGAAATAGAGGTAACCATTGGAGTAAACATCTCCTCTATTTTTAGAGATCTCTATATTTAGAGTAAAATATATAGACGCCAAAATTTGATATGCTCAAATATAATACCCTAAAGTATCTAAGCAGTAGCTGTAGTATTCTAGGGGTCGAACCACAAAGACTCAAGAATTCACTCAATAGATATTAAGACTCGAATTAAGCTAAGCGAACAAAGTAATGCAGGAAATAAGCAGTAGAATATAAAAGTTGTGAAATTCAATGGAGGAAAAACGCTAAGCCTAGGGAAATTCTCCGGTAAATCAGAATTGCAGATCAAATAGAATGTTAGGAGGATATTAAGCACTGTTCTTAAACTTAAACACAAATGTAAAATCAACCAACCGTCGCTGCGAAGATTATCTATGTCTAAACCTAGAATTCCAAATTTCTTTGCAAATCCTATGAATTCAAACAAGCATTAATGATCAGGTTCAATTGTTCACAAAATCCTAAACCAAATTTCTTTGCGAATAGGTCTTTTGCTCATCTAACACTAGTTCAGGTAATCGATCACACTTCCGTGCCAATCAAACAACCTAAGATCATATTCTAGGTCATGAAGCTAGAATAAGCAGTTAATCACAAGTCTAGATGAAGAACTCTATTGAATTTTTCCTATCAATTCATATCAACCTAACAATTCATTAAACACCTTTGAATAACCCTTAACTAACAAAGAATCTACTCAGACATGGTGAATGAAGCAAACATCATGAATAAAATAGATTGCATAAAATAAATCAAGAGTAAACAAGGGTTCAAAATTGTCTTCCATAAAACCCGGGAACCAATCTCTCTCAAAGTATTCAGAATAATGATGATAGCTCTCCAAGTGGCTAAAAACCTTAAATATAATGCTAAAACACGTTCTGGCTTAATTGTAAATAATAGAATCTTCTGGGCCAAGTTGCAGACTCTTCAGACTTGTAAAATCATGTGTTTCCTTTCCTGCAGTCGGTGTCGATCGATACTGGGTTGGTATCGGTCGATACCAGGACTCTGTGCTCGCCAGACTGGACTGTCTTCACGAAAACTGGCATAAATTTTGATCGCACCGTTAGAATAGCCTCAAACCAGTTCCAAATGAAAGTTAATCCATTGATCTGTCTTGTATCCAAATTTGAGCTCAATCCAACGGTGAGAAATTATTCAACGAATGCCAAAAAAGCTCCAGAATGCTCCAATATCTCCAATTATGCTCCAAACGTGCCAAAACCTGAAAAGACTCAAAAAGACTACAAAAACACTAGAAGGACTCTAAAAACAAGACCTATATCATGGGTAAAAACGGATAAAAACCATGATATATTAATATTCTATAGTAAGAAATAGAGGTAACCATTGGAGTAAACATCTCCTCTATTTTTAGAGATCTCTATATTTAGAGTATAATATATAGGCAACTATTGAAGATGGTGTTATATAAATAGATGTGGTTTTATGAAAATGATATAACAGCCTTAAAACAAAAAAGGATAAAAATATAAAACAGAGTTTGCTTTTATAAGATATAAGAAGGTAAAAATGGCAAAGTGGAGTGCAATCGTACTGATAATGATGGTGATGATTGTTGCTGTCACAATAGAAGCACAACAAGAAAATGGTTGGACTCGGTTTCCAACTATGTTCTCGTCCTTGTCGTAATGACGACGGCGATTGTTTTGAAAAATGTAAAATCCAATGCGGTGGCCCAAGCCTCCCTTAACTCGTTCACGGTATGTATAATTATATGTCTTTTATTTTACATATATATATTATATATTATATATATAATATATATATATATATATGCATAAATAGGAGCTCACATGAGATGCCATCAGTGGAAGTTCGCAGAAAGAGAGAATGATAAGAAGAAATTTGTAGCGCATCTGTGATCATGTCTATTGTTTTTAACTTCATACCTTTCGTGTGAAAAATTTCAATAAAATGAGAAAAAAAAAGTGGAAAGAAACCTCAGTTTGGCTTTAAGTGTTTAAGTTATGATCTTTTAGTAAAAGTGTAATACAAATCACAATAACTAAACTAGATCTAAAACGAACAAAAGATAATAGTTTCAATATACTCTATCGCACTTTTCAAATCAGACTATCACTCCCTTTGGCGACTCCTCTCTGAATTTATGTCTTTACATAGTTTGTTCATGTATAATGATGAGAAGGTGATCATGAGTTCATAAAGTTATTATCCATAGTTCAAAAGCAAGAAAATAAAACAATGGGTAGTGCTCCTAGATTTACAACAAGTTAAACAATCACTTAAAAAAATTGATATGAGCTGGTGTCCTTCGACATGGAAAGAAGCATATACATGAGATAGAAGCCATCGTTAACGTATGTGGAATCATCATAATATACATAACTTTTAACAAACTGATATAGTCATCTCGGATGAGAGATCATGTTTAACGTCCCGATCGATCACATCTACTAGCTTGACTAATTATCATTGCAGCGATCTCATAACAAAATTTAGTATTTTACACATAATTAAGTTAAACAATTGCTAAAATGTCAAAACAATTGAAGTTTTAAAATTAAATGACAAATCAAGTAATTATGCTACAAAATCTATATAATGGAAAGAGGAGTGAAGAAAGAAAATCTTGAACAAAACTTTCCCTCAAAAACATTTCTGATTAAATACGTAATTTTTTTAATTTGAGTCTATTAATATGTTTTACCAAATATAAAGATCTATTATTATAAATACAAGCTAAATAAAAAAATTATATTATGTTATTTTGAAATGTTTTATACAAAAACATAAAAATGGTTAAACAATAAAAATATAGTGATAAATATAATTATTTAATACATATATATATATACATATACATAGAAAAAGAAAAGTGAAAAGAGACAAGGTAAAACAAAACTTTCCTTTCACAACCTTTTTTAGTAAATGACAATTAATATGTTCTTTTAAGATCTAGTAGTGCGGGTGCGGCCTTTATTTAACAAATAAAATCAAGCATACGAAAGTGTGAGATTCGCACTCCAAGGATGGACACACATTCACAACAATGTGCATATATCTATTCATTTTTATAAAAGTTATTACTATAAAAACATACCCAGTTTTGAAAAGAAATACGAAGGTCTTTAAAAGATAAAACCAATTCAGATTAAACCAAACATAAATGTTGGTAAAATATCTACTAAAAAAAAAATCTACTAAAATTTAAACCAAATGTAATATATATAGAGGTTAAATTCTTGAAAAAAATATTGTAATTGTCATCAGAGAAAAAAAAGATAATACAAAGTTTGCTTTTGTAAGATTCTAAAACGATAAAAAAAAAATGGCAAAATGGAGTGCACTAATAGTGATAATGATGGTGGTGACTGTTGTGGTGGTAGTAGAAGCAAAATGGACAGAAAAAGATTGGATTCGTTGTTTTCGCAATTGTGCAAAGCCTTGTGACGAACACGCCGACGATAATTGCTTGGAACTTTGCAAACTCAAATGCGGTGGCCCAAACCCTCCCCGTGGCCCTATGGCCCCTCCTGGCCCTCCCCATAGTTCTTCACGGTATTATATCATTTCTCTACTTCTTTCTACAAATATAATTTCACTATAACCTAGCTTACGTATTATTGTTCTAATATTTATGATATATGCATGGATAGAATTTCACATGGGACGACATATGGGGAAGTTCGTGGAAGAAGACAACGATAGATTAACTTTTCGTTGAAGATTTGTGATCATGCCTACCATTTTTTAATAAGTTTTATTTTATGTTAAAAATCTAATAAAATATTGATAAAAAAACGTTAAAGTTAACTATTTTTACCGGCTATATTAGTCCCAAATTTTTTTTCTAAATTCTATAGAGTTACATAAATGAAACAAGAGATAATTTCATTATATTATGATAGAAAACTAGTAACACTAAAGAAATAATTGGTTTTAACGATGTCAGAATGATTTTAACTCAAATTGTTCAAGTTTTACAAGAAATGTACCTTATGTTATTCTTTACACGTTAGAATTATAGTAAATGTTACGAATGTTATAAATATGAATGTATGAGATCTGCATATATATATCTGAGATATATTGTCAATATGTATATACTTGTTCATTTTTGTATTGGAATACTACTTCTTGTTGTTCGTTTATAAAGTTAGTTTTCTCATATGGTATGGAACATGCTAGGTAGACCGAAGAAAATAGAGATTATATTTCATAGATGCTAGATCCTTAATTAATGTTCCCAATATTATTATTTTTTTAACCAAACACTAAGGGCAATCAAAATGGAAAAACAAAATTATCATAAGAATATTCTCTCGGGCATATAGTAGTATAGTCACACATCCTCTTCTGTCTTATATTTCAGTTTTATTATCACTCAGTTTCAAAGCTTGAAGTGACTCAGTGACATGAACAAGAAGCATACAGTGACATAGACGCTATCTTTAACTTATGTGGAATCATCAGAACATCAATTCTTTTCTTTTTTTTTACATATTGATGATACAGTCATCTATGAGATCATGTTTAAATGTCCCTATTGGCTCTACTTGACCAATTGACTTTGCAGCGACCACATCAAAAAAAATTGTACTTTACCAATAATTACTTTAAACAATTGCAAAAATGTCAAAATAATTAAACAACCAAAATAGAATGATAAATGCAGTTAATTATATTATCAAATCTATATAATGGAAAGAGAAGTGAAGAAAGAAAATGTTGAACAAAACTTTTCTCCAAAAACTTTCCTGATAAAATACCTAAAATTTTCATTTGAGTCTTATTAATTGTTAATTACTATTAAATTTATCTATATAAAGGAAAGGAAAAGATCAAAAGAAAGATGGAAAGAGTCAAGGTTAAACAAATAAATCATTTAACAAGATTTTATTAAATGAAGATTCACATTTTATCAAAATTTATTAATGTCTTTAACCAACCAATAAAACCAAGCATAGGAAATCCATCAATTAATGTCCTCCAAAGTTAAGTGTCTATTTCTTAATTTTTATAAAATTTAATACTGCAAAAACATACAAAATTTTGAGCATAATATGAAGGAAATTAAAAGATTAAACCAATTAAAACCAAATTAAACACAGAAAAAAAATCTACTCAAGGGTTAACTTAAACAAAATACATATATTATTATAAATAGAGGTTGATTTCTTGAAACATAATATAATAGTCATAAGATTAAAACATAATATTTCTTGTAGGATTCTGAGTCGTTCAAAGATGGCAAAATGGAGTGCACTAGTAGTAATAATGATGATGGTGATTGTTATGGTGGCAGTAGAAGCAAAAGCAACTAAACAAGATTGGATTCGTTGTTTTCGCAATTGTTCAAAAAAATGTGACGAACACGACGGTAATTGCTTCGAACGTTGCAAAATCAAATGCGGTGGCCCAAACCCTCCCCATGGCCCTATGCCCCCTCCTGGCCCTCCCCATAGGTATTATTTTCTCTACTCCTTTTTAGGCCAACTCCATCGTAGAGACTTTGAAAGTCTCTCCAAATATATTATTTTAATTTAATTTAATTATTTATTTAAATATTAAATAATTAAAAAGAATAAGCCAATCGTATTCAAACATTTGGCATATGGTCTCTTAAGTAGAAACTCTCGTCTTTTCGATGAGAAACCCAACATCTTCTCTTTCTAACTTTTTCAATTTTTTTTTAATTTTGATGATGGGTATCTAAACTAGATACCATTGATGGAGGTGCCCTTACGATTACATAACTTATATGTATTGTTCTAATTTTATGATATATGCATGGATAGAATCTCACATGGGACGACATCTAGGGATGTTCGCGGAAGAAGACAATAATAGAAATAATTTTTCGTAGAAGATTTGTGATCATGTCTACCATTTTTTAATAAGTTTTATTTTATGTTAAAATCCTAATAAAATATTGATAAAGAAAATGTTAAACTTATCTATTTTTACAGGCTATATTAAGTCCCAAAGATTAGAAAACAAAATTCTATGGAGTTACATACGAAAAATAAGAGATAAATCATAAATACATTATATGAGAGGTCATGGGATGGCAAAAAAAATAATCATAAATACATAATATTATAGTTGTTCAAAAAAAAAATATTATAATACAAAACTAGTACCACTAATGAAATAACTGGTTTTAACGACTTTAGAATGAATTTATCGGAAATGATTGGTCGACAAGCTTTTAGTCTACCTTATGTAACTATTTACACGTCCGACTTATAGTAAATGTTATAAATATGAATGTATGAGACCTACAAAAATCTGTGATATATTGTTAATATGCTTATACTCGTTCATTTTTGTATCAGAATGTTTATTATTCTTGTTGTTCGTTTATAAAGTTAGTTTTTGCATTTGGATGTGTAGATATTGAGTTGTTTTTTAGTTTGTTGAATAGATAAAATTGTGGATCTATTACAAAATGACGCAAAACATGTTTGTCAATTATTTTCCTATGATCAATTATTCTTTTCAAAATAAATTGTAGTTTAACAATATATGAATGCCAGCAGTCAAAATTTACGATAAATTTTGCAGTTTCGAGATTAAAAAAAACCTCACATCACGAATTTTGGCACCAAATCATAATTTTGAAGCTTTATACTGTTTCGTAAAATCATGATTTTTTTTTGTTTAGTTGACAAACCATGATTTAGCAACTCTAAAAAAAGAAATTGACATGTGAAATATCTTATTCATATATTAGATCCTTAATTGCTCTTTGACAAATTAACCATAAGTTTTTATTGATTGGTTAAAAATTTAATGTAGATAATCAGAATGGAAAAGCATGAATCAAAATTATCGTAAGAATATTCTTTTGGGCACATAGTACATACATGATACATCACACATCCTCTTCTGTTTTATTTCATTTAATGTCCTTATATTTCGACATTATTATCACTCAGTTTCAAAGCTTGAAGTGACTCAGTGTCTGTCTCTGTCTTCTTGGCGTGACGTGTACAGAACCCCTTTAGTCTCTCAAGTGCATCCTCAAGCATATGAGCTTCGACTCCGATGGTTATCCTCATCCAGTTCTTCAAACCCAGAGCCTCTCCTGCAAAACATTCCCCACAAAACCCATTTTAGTATCAAAACTCAAATCAAGATTCATGCTGCTTGATTTCATTTACTTTACCTGGTAGAAACACGAGATTCTCCTCTCTGGCCAGCTTCACGCAGAAATCTATATCGTCCTTGATGTTATCCATCAATGACAGCTCCAGCTTTGTCTGCAGTATGTGAAAACCGTTAGAAGGGATATATCTGGATAAAGAACTCAGAGTTTATGCATGATATTGGTTACTATTCATCAGATTAACGGTCTGAAATTTGATCAAGAATCACTAGTGTAACTAAATACATTTGTGGATCTGTGTAGTTACAGAAGTTTTACCAATAAGTAAGTGCAAGACTCAGGTTTCTTGGGACAGACGACACAGGGGATGTCCTTGAGCTTATCACAAACCAAATCAACATTATGTTTCAGTATCTTGTTCTTCTTTGCGAAGAAGTTTTTATCCGCTTTCTCCAGGATCGCGGGAAGTGCAGCCTATCAAACAAACATACAATAGTGTCATGAATCCCAAGACGAGTTATGTAAACATTTTCTAAAACATTTCCAAAACACACAAACCTGAATTATAGTGGAAGGGTCAGGAGTTATGTCAAGATTCTGTTTAATGGATTGAGCCACCTATCAGAAACAGAGAGTAAATATAAAGTGAGATTACTTGTTACAAAACAGCAAGAGATGATCTAAAACAAGTAGCAGTAAACAGACCTTGGTGGTCTCGAAAATGCCCTCTGGATCATTCAAGGCAATCCAGCCAATTTTCCAACCAGGAACAACCCATCCCTTAGATATGCCTGCTAGTGTCAACACAGGGACGATCGATGCGAACTTTCCCATTGGAACAAATGGATTGTCTCCGAATATAGTTTGGTCGTATACTTCGTCTGAGATCACCATTATCCCCAGCTTCCGAGCCGTCTCAGCAACCTAAAAAATGTACATTACTAAATCAAAACTCAAGCTTTAGCCAGTTACGAACCAGAAATAGCTCAAAGTTTCAAGCTTTAGGGAGTTACGAATCAGAAAGAGGTCAAAGTTTCAAGCTTTGGCTGAGTTATAGATCAAAAGGTGAGCACTTTTTTGTGTAATGATACAAAAATACAAACCTTTTTGAGATGGTCGTGAGAGTAGACATTTCCACAGGGATTGTTGGGGTTAATTACAACCACTGCCACAGTGTTCTCGTCTGCAATGGCTTCGATACCTTCGAGATCAATCTCCCATTCTTTATCAGGAAGAAGATCAAACTTGCGAACCTCGAGACCACTGTAAGCAGCACGAGCGTCGTAATGAGGGAAGCCAGGACGTGGGAGCAAGATGTTTGCGTTTGGTCGAGCCAACGATTCGAACACGATCTCTATCCCTTGGTTGCACCCAGCGGTCAGGAAAATGTCGTCTGGCGTTAACTTGTTCGGAAGATCTCGGTTCATATAATCAGCAACGGCTCTGTTCACAACAGAGCAGTATCAAACAAAATGTGGATCGATCATCACATTAAAAAACTCCAGGGTCTAATTTATAAGAATACTAAACTCTAGGGTCTTAAAGATAATTTTTAAGATTCTACTCGAGTGTGGTGAGTGGTGACTGGTGAAGTCAGTAGAAAGCTTAAAGTTGAGATCTTGTCAAAATTGATTCGCCGGTGACTGAAAAGGGACTCCGATTACGATCAAATTCGAAGAACCCAGATCGAGAACCGTTCGATTAAATTGGAAGATCGAGAGATTTGGGTGAAAATGTTACCGTCTTGCGGGGAGAATCCCAGCACCGGGACCGTAAGAGTTGGCCTTGCCGGAGCGGAGGACGTCGACGACGGCGTCTTCGGCTTCGATAGAGGTGCGGAAGCAAGGGTAGACGGAAGGGTCACCGTGACCAAGGGGTAAAATGGTCTTTTTGACGTCTTTGCTGCAGTTGTCGAAGAGCATGTAGATGACACCTCTCAGCGTTACGGTGGAGGCTTTCGCTGCTTTATCGCTTCCACCGAAACGCCAAACGCTACTTTGACCATTCTGCGCGTGCGTTTGCGTTTTGGGATCATTCTCAGTTTTAAGCGCGGGAACCGCTAGGTTGGCGTGTGGTTGTTCTTCGCTCATCTTCTTCTCTCTTGTCGTGGTTTCTTGCTCGTTGCTCTTTGAGTTCTCTTGTTACTGTAAGAAGGCGTAACAAAAAGTTTATGGAATCAAAAATTCGAAAGGGTTTCAATTGGAATATAATGCAAAATATTTAGTTATGGAACGTGATAAATAATCTTGGTGAGACCTAACAGCTTAGACAAAAAATAACTAAAATCACGTGCCACAAAAGTAATCACATTGGCAGGCTTTGTTAAGGAGTTTTTGGGCCTGGCCTGATTAGAACAGTTGGCAAGTTTAAACCGAACCCATTAGCTAACCGGGAATGAGTTCAGTTTGAATGTGGTGTATCAATTTGGTTACATTGTCACCAACTAACATACTAATGTGCATTTTTTGATTTTAGTTTACTTATTACTTGATTTACTATCAAACTAATTGTAAGATTAAGAGATCATTTGGCGCAATTGACGTAGCATGTTCCTCTGCATGATTTTTGACATTAGCTTCTTACGCAGAATCATCGAATTTTATTTCCCCAAGTAAGAAGCTCTTAAGAGACTTGAAAGAACAAACGATAGGAAAATATAACTCCTGAACGTGAAATACATTGTTCTAAGATGATGGATCAACAAGCCTATGGCAATGTTGCATTAATAGAGGTATCAACGGTTAGATACTCAATATGAATATCTTACCGATAGATGTCAAAAAAATATATATATCTTACCAATATTAAAATATTATTTTAAATATATTTAGTTAATTAATTAATTCTTAATAATAAATTAGACTGTGGAAACTTCTTTACCCTAGTGGTTATTAAGGGTTTATTAATGTTTTTACACCATTATGTATGAGTTTCGATTCCCAGCAAATACAATTTATTATCATTTATGCAGATTAATGAAGAAAAACTTACATTGTATAACCGTCATTGTAATATTTCTCATAATTTACAATTGTTTCTTAGTCTCTTATGAATCTTAAATTTCATCTTTACCATACTCGACGATTCTACGTTTTCTTTTGTTTGTACTACTACCTTATCTCTAATTGGAAATGAGTCACCAAAAAAGGCTCGGTTTAGAGTATATATATATATATATANATATATCTTAAGTTTCTTTTTCTTCTATTTGTTTCTCATTTATTTCGCGTTTGAATAATTCTGATGCAAATTTTGTTGCTAAATTGGCCTTTGTAATGCTTTTGAGTTAAATAAATTTTAAGTTTGTGACAAAAAAAAAATGTTGCAACTTCAGCATACTTATATAGCTATTGATTCTCTTGCAAATCTGTTTAACATATAACATTAGTGGGACAAGGTATTCTTGTCTATGTTTTAAGTAGATCATATAATAGAAATCAGCCAAATTAAGCTAACACCACACCTCATAATATTGTATCATACCTCTTCCTTTAAGTATTGCATACTCCTCTAGCCAGTCGTCTAGCTTGCCACACGGCCCACACTCAACATGGCATTTTTCATCTTTTTAATTTTGCACCAAACCCTCGTAACGTTCTAGAGACCCTAGGGCTACCCCATTCCTTTCTTTAATTCATATTCTTACATTACATAAATTTTGTAATTGCACAAGTTTCTTTTTCAACCCCTTATTATCCCTTACATTTAGCACGTCATCCTAAATACCAATTATCAAAAGATGACGATTCTAAATCGAGTATTGGATCAAGTTCCATGGAAGAACTCTTTGTCTTTTTAACGTCAAAGATTTTACATTTTGGCCAGGATTTTATTGTCAATAGTTTTACAAGACATGACTTTGATCACACAGCTTGGGCGTTTATACGTCTTTTGTTTCTCTCTCTCACACACACTTGATTAGAAAAATTTATAGACAAAACAAACTTATCACTGGAACCTTACAACTATACAAGAGATGTCGTCTTTGCTTTTCTTAGAGACTGCTTCTTCTATCAACTCCTTGGCTGCCGCTTGTGGATCTTTTATGCTTTTGATAGTGTCCACGGCTTCTTGGTTCGATAACACCTGTTAATGCAAGCCTCATCAACACATTGTCAAAATCCAAATTCAGGTTCCATCACTCTAATGATAAGATTTGAAATGATAAAATACCTTCCAAATTCCATCACTCGCGAAAATGATGAACTCAATCTCATCATCGATTGTCTGGTGTGTTATGTCTGGTTCTGAGCTCAGATGTATCTTTAAGCTCTTGTCTCCAAATGCCCTCGCAACCGCTAGTTGTCCATCAACTCTTGGAACGTCCCCTACAACATTCAAGAATTGTCTCAATTACTCTTCTCATCTTTTCTATGTAAGCAAGTAAGTATGTATGTATCTACAAAAATCTTACCTGGAATATTTGATACAAAGCCACCACGACTCTCTATTTCCTTTTGCTCCTTGCTTGGTTCATGATCAACAGAGAGTTGATAAGCAACACCATTCTTTGACATCACTGCTCGTGAGTCTCCAACATTAGCAACCACTAACTCTTTCCCATATATTAGAATGCCTGTTACAGCCGTTGATCCTCCTTTGCCAAGTTTAAGTGATTGCTCTAATATCACAGCATCGGTTGACATGTATGCATTCCTTATAGCATTATCCGTATCAGTCCAAAAATCCTTCTAAAAAAGTGAAACAACAAAACATGTCATGAAAAAGGGCCACTAATTAATATTCACAAAACATATTCATGCATAAACATGAGTTACCTCTTTGAGTATGTTATCAAAGAGATTGGTCTGCAAGTACTTGGCCACATCATGCCCTAAGTGACCGTCAAAGATAGCAAACAAACCCAATTCATGGCCGTCCACTTTCTTGAACTCAGACACAACATAGTCCTCCATCGGATGGCACGCTTTACCTTTCACAAAGTCAAAACCGTGCGTGATGTTCTTCCACACCTTGCTTTTACCTCTGCATGTGTCAGATCCGCAGAATCCAGCCTTCAACTTATTACACCAAAACAACAAATAAATTATCATATCAATTCTTAGAAAAGTTGCTTATATTTGATTCGTAAAATAACACTAACTTCTGCTATAATATAATGGGTCATGTGCATTTGCACCTTGCATATAGCCCAATACCAAGACCATTCCGAAGATAGAAGTTCACAACAAGTTTAAAATTGTTGTCATTTAAAACTTTTCAATTCAAAATTAGATGATATTAGTAAATAAAATTCCTTTTTTATAAATAATTTCATTTTATTAATATTTGTTGTTCTACTCAATACATTATATATATATTTTTTTTAAAGTTAGCCAAATAACAAGAAAAATATAAGAAAAAAGCATATGCAAGTTATAAGCAAATATGATAATAAATGAGAAAGAGAAATTATAAATTCAAGTTTAAGACATTTAAACAAAAATAGATGATTATTAAATATGTTATTAGTTACTAATTTTACATATGCCCGTTTCAAATCTGCAGTATCCAGCCTTCAAAACTATTCACACCAAAACAACAAGAAACGAAAGAGATCCTTGTACGTATAAACACTCTGTGCCTTGCAGAGTCTTCAGCCGAAATCACGTAATCAAAGTTTTTGTAATTTCTTCATCAAGTGTAACATACCTAATTTCACAGCAAAAGAGCATATCGATCGAAAATGCAGAAATTACTGAAAGAGATTGAAGAGACAAACACAAGATCTAGCTCTACGTAGAAGTTAGAACAAAGAAGCAAATATATTGGTAGTGAAAGCAGAACAAGACACAAGGATCAGATCACAAAATCAAGATCCTTGAAAGTAACTTGAAACGCTATTAAAAAAAAAAAAAAGACTAGCGTTGAGCTGAAGCATACCTTCATCTTATGAAGAATCTCTCTGCCTGTCATTGTGGACAGGATTTGTGTTTCTCTGCGTTTGTGAATTGTGTGAGAATGAATCAAAAGACAGAGAGAGAGAAGTGAGAGATGAGTTTATGTAATAAATGAGTGTGAAGTTGTGTCACATGTAAACAGCCGGTGACACTATCATTATTGGCTGCTTCCTTCGTCCGCCGACGACTTTTCTTCTTTTCTCCCTCCCAACTCCTTTTATATTTTCTTTTCTTAAGGCAAAAGTAAATACATAAACAAATTTATGATCTGTCTATATTATTATTTGCTAGATTCTCTCACATTGCCGACAAAATAAAAACATTACTTTAACATAAAAGAATAGTGTTATTTTTCGTACACATCATCTCAGTCAAGACATTGTTGATCGGCAAAACAAATCTTATCTATATTATTATTCAATTTTAAGAAGTAAAATTTAATTAAATACCATTACCTACAAAGTAAAATAGATAAGTTCATTAATAGAATATGAAATAAAGAAATATTTATATTTATCAAATAACATTTACAATTAATTCTCTATTATCATTAAAGATTTTAACATTAATTATAAAATCATATTTATTAATATAATGTTCCACGATTAATGGTATAAATATTTAGAAGATTTTGTAAAATTATGATTCTACTATCATTTTTATTTGCTATTTTTTAAAAACAGTTTTGAATTATTATATAATACATAAACTTAGTAAAAAATTATTTTTTTGTATATATTGTGATTCAGGTTTTTTAAACGGATATATATTACTCAATTAATAAAAAAAAAAGTGTATGTTCAACGTTCCATATCAACTAAATATTTAAACAATGATTCAGAAGCATAATATAATTAAGACCAAAATGATTCCAAAGTCAAATGAGTAAGATGCTTAACATAACAAGCATCTAAATTAAAAAATTTGTATACGGTTTAATACGGTTCATTAGTGGAACTGTTTAATTACACCGAATATAATAAATTTCAATTTTTTAAAATTTTAATTATTATTATTGATATATTTAAACTTAATGAAAGTTTAAAATATTATGAATATTTAAACTTATATTTTTTTTTAAAATACAACGATAAGGGTTACATGGCGGGACGGATTTGAATAAAAATTAATATATCATTAATCCGACTCTACAACGTGGGTTTGATTCGAAATTTAAAAATTATGATTCTCCTATCATTTTTATTTGATTTTTAATTGCTATTGAATCATCATATAGTACATAAACTTAATAATTTTTTTTTTATATATATGTTGTGAATTAAATTTTTAAACGGACATATATTACTCAATTAATAAAGAAAGAAGTGTATGTTTAACGTCACACATCGGCTAAAATATTTAGAGAATGATGCAAATTCATTTTATAAATAAAACCAAAATCGAATGAGCAGAATACTTGTTAAGTTAAGCATCAAAATTTAAAATTTTGTATCCGTTTATATTAGGTTATTTAGAGGAACTTTTTAATTATAGCAGATATAATAAATTTTAAACTTTTAAAAGTTTTAAATATTGTTATTGTTATATTTAAACTTAGTAAAAAATTCAAAATATTACGAATATTTAAACTTAGAAACTTTTTTAACATAACATGAGACGCGTTATATGTCGGGATGGATTTGATTAGACATTAAATATATCATTAATCCGACGCTACAATATATGTTTGAATCGATATTTAAAAACTATGATTCCTCTATCATCTTTATTTGATTTTTAGTTGCCTTGAATCATAATATAATACATAAACTTAATAAAAATAATTTTTTCAGTTTCAGTTGTGATTCAAATTTTTAACGGACATATACTACTCAATTAATAAAGAAATAAATATGTGTTCAACGTCTCACATCAGTTAAAACATTTAGACAATGATTCATAGTCATATTAAAAATAAAACCAAAATGAATTCAAACATTAATTTATTAAGCATCCAAATTGAAAAGTTTGTATCTAGTTTAATTTGGTTCTTTAGTTGACCTGTTTAATTATACTAAATATAATAAATTTTAATCTCTTAAAATTTTCAAATATTATTATTGATATATTTAAATTAATTAAATATTAAAATATTATGAATTTATAAATTTATAAATAATTTTTAAATAACAAAAGACGGATTTTATGGTGGGACAGAATTAAATCGATATTAATATATCATTATTTCGGCACTATAATACGGGTCATGTCTTCATCTTATTAATTTTGTAACACCACCAATACTATAAATATTGTACATGTCGAATTATGTTGATTTAGCTAAAACTGTATGAAACAAAAATTGTCCCGCGGTATATCAATTATAAGTAACCAACAAATTTAAATTACAACAAAATTTTTTAAATAAATCATGAAAATATAAAATCGACTTGCTGTGTAAAGGTTCAAATATGTTTATTACTTAAAACATATGGATTAATGCAAAAAACCCATAAAATTGCTCGTTTTTGCATATAAACTCTCAACATCAAAATAATGCAAGTAAATACCATGATATTAAAAGTCACCCGCAATATAGCTATCGTCCATATCGATGACGTGGCAGCCGTCAACGCCTCCCGGAGAACTTAAACGCCATCGTTTTACACATGAAAAAAAAATTACTGCAAAAAAAACTTTCAAAGTCACTGTTTTTTTTTGCAAATTAACCCTTTAACTACAAAAATGCAGGTCAATATCGCGAACTCAAAAGTCATCCGCAATATAACCCTCGGTCGTATATAAATTTGTGTAATTCTGTATATATGTTATTAAAAATACATCGTTTTAACATTCGAAAAATAACAAAACATGATTTAAATGAGATTCGAACCCACAACATTTATCTCAAATGAAATGACATATAACCGACAAATATATTTAAACGAGATTTAAATGACACATATTCGCCATAAACATGATTTAAACGAGATTTTATTCCTTTCGATCCTCGATTTCCAGAGACAATTCGGTTTCAAGGCTTTTTAAGGTTTAATCTATGTTCTTAGTATGTCGTTGAATTGTAATTTCCTCCTAGATCTGTTTATTTGTTTGATCATTTTGTAAGAACCCTAATGTTTATAGTTTATGGATTTGTCGAAAGGGTTATAGATTTATGGATTTGTCGAAAGGGTTATAGATTTATGGATTTGTCGAAAGGATTTATGGATTTTTTTTTCCATTTTGTAAAAACCCTAATGTATATAGATTTGTTGAAAGGGTTTGGGGAAAAATTGCTTAACGACGTAGTTTTAACAACATATATACAAAATTACACAAATCTATATACGACCAAATGTTATATTGCGGGCGACTTTTGAGTTCGTGATATTGACCTGCATGTTTGTAGTTAAAGGGTTAATTTGCAAAAAGACGACGACTTTGAGAGTTGTTTTGCAGTAATTTTTAAGTGCAAAACGATGCGTTTAAGAAGCCGTTTCGTTTTCCGTGAGACGTTGACGGCTGCAATGTCATCGATATAGTCGAAGGCTATATTAAATGTGATTTTTAATGGCATTATTTTAAAGTGGAGAATGCAAAAACAAGCAATTTTAAAGGTTTTTTGCATTAATTCCTAATAGATATGACAATATTTTATTTGTTTTTCTAGTCAATTTGTCATACATACGCATAGAAAAGGAATTGGGCAACGTGGCATCACCTACTTCTTTAAACCAATTAAAATTTGGAAATAAAAACAAATCCGAAGAAAAAAAATGGACAAAAAATTTAACTACGCGCGTGTAAGAACTAAAAATACAACCACACGCACCAAAGGTGCGTTGAGCGCGTGAAACTAGAATTCGTGATCTGTAGCGAGTGGACATTTTGCATAAATGATAAAATTAAAAAGATCTGTAGCGAGTGGGTTAGGATTATTACTCAAACAACTTGTCTCACTGGAAACATGGGCAACATAGGCCCATTTATACTTTTGGGCTATATCTTAATAACACGATCCAACAATTTTTGAATTTCGAAATTAATTTTCGAAAAGCTTCACTTCCCTCTCTCTCTCTCTCTCTCTCTCTCTCTCTCTCTCTCTCTCTACGACTGCGAAAATGACAAACGGATTCAGAGACACCGCCGGTGAATCAAACTCCGCCGACGGCGACATGCTCTTCCCGTGGCTCATGTAACTTATTTTTCTCCTCTCTGCTCATCTAATTAATTGTGCAATATGTGTCAATAAGGTTTCTGATTATCAATATTGTATTTGGGGTTTTCACAGGAAGATTAAAATTTCGACGGAGGATCTATACTCTGGTAAAAGTTCCGGAGAAGATCTCAATAAGCTTCTCTATGATTGTATCTCAACTTGTAAGCAAGATATTCGGTACCGAAATGACCTCAGATTCCTCAAGATCTGGTTTCTCTACGTAATTTACTAAAACCCTCATCGACTTGTTTGAGCTTAAATTTTACCTTTCGTTTCCTCGAATTGTTTTGTTGATTTAGCATACTTAGGGTTTGGGATTGTTATATTGATGCAGATGTTACAGTTTTGGGGTTTTATCACACTTTGTTAAATTGTTGATTTTTTATTCAATTTTGGTGTATTTAGCTTGAGGGCAGTGAAGATTTTGAGAGGGTTTATAGAGAACTTGAAGAGAACGAGATATGTGTAGGGCATTCGTTGTTTTATGAATGGTATGCTATTTTTCTTGAGGTCAAAGGATTATGGCGGAGAGCAAATTCGGTTTATCAGACTGGTCTTTCAAGGTCTCTTATCTTTCTCTCTGTTGTGGCCTGTTCCTTATTTTGTTTCTCTAGTTAGTGATTTCATTTCTGATTTGTTGCTTATTCTGTTATCTTGGAGAAATGTAGGAAAGCTAAACCATTTGACAGGTTAAAAGAGGCTCACTCATTGTTCTTACAAAGAATCTCTAAGAGGACCAAAGCAGCTTCCCTTGAAAAGGTTTATTTCCTAATATTTTTTAACATTAACTAGTAACATTCGGTTTCTGCGCTGCACTTTGATTGCTTTTAGTTGAGAATTGAATGGAATTGTCTTTTTATATCTTACCTTTTGTTCTGGCAGATTGATGATGATGCTCAGGCCACTGACCTGGAGACGGGTTTTGTGAATCCATGGGAAACCTCCACTGTGAACGGCTTAATTCACAAGATAAAACCCCAGCTTGTGAAATATGATGTAAGGCAAATGGAAAATTATGATATTTTTACATGAGTTAGCTTATATAGGGAGGCGTGTCCACTGAGTTCTTTCTTTATGTTTGCATCAGGGGTACCATGCAAGCAACAAAGTTTTCCCCAACCTGTCATCTTTGCAGAATTATTCCAGAAATAAGATCATTGACATAGGTATACTTTTGTCATATCAATCTAGTCAGTCACCTCTGCAGGATAAAGAATGTGTCTTTTAATGTTAAAGATGCATTGTTTCAAATTACAAGTGGCTGAGCATGTATTCATTTGTGTAAAAAAAATTGATTCCCGCTTTGTTCTCACCTGGGACAACATTTCTTCTCTGAGACAAAAAATATATATATATATATCTGACCTGGATACATTGGTATTGTCTATTTGCTAGGTGGAAGGAAGTACCAGATGAAGGGCTGTGCTGGTCAAGGTGGTTTTGCTCAAGTGTTCAAAGCATACATTGACAGCAATCCTGATGAAGTAGTTGCTCTAAAGGTAGCCCTTAAAGTTTTTTCAAATACAGTATGATGCAAAATGGCACAAATGCACAATTGTCAGAGAGCTCACATCACATATTGCATATACTACTCTCTCACAGGTACAAAAGCCACCTTTTCCTTGGGAATTCCACATGTATCGCCAACTTGATTGCAGGATCCCAGAGAGCCAAGTATGTCCTTTTCCATTGATATTACCAGGTTACAGGTATTTCACACCATACTAATTACTCTCGTACTATGTCAGAGATCAAGTTTTGGATTGGCTCAGAGAGTGCACGTGTATTCAGACTACAGTATACTTGTCTGCGATTATCTATCACATGGGACACTCCAGGTAGGTTTCTGTGGACTCTTACGGACTGATTAAACAAAATGCAAACATACTTCCCTGTTTAATTTGCCTTCTTTTTGTGATTTAAGGACGTCATAAACTCGTATGTCGTTGTTGGCAAGTCCATGGAAGAAGTTTTGTGCATATATTACACAATAGAAATGCTGTACATGCTGGAAACTTTGCACAGTGTTGGAATCATTCATGGTGATTTCAAGCCAGACAATCTGCTGATCCGATACCCTCCGTAAGTTTATTCCATTCTATAATTGCTGATAAGACTGTAGATAAGACTTTTTGACCATGAAGCCATGTACTTGTATGTTAACGATGGTAGCAGAGACTGAGATTACTCACGAATTACTTGCAGAAAAAATCTAACTGAGACAGGCTTTCATGAGAAAACAGGTTCTTGGAGCAATCAGGTAAATCCCTTATACAACTACTAGTTTTGATTCGTGTGTTATGTCCAGAATCTGATGCATATTTTCATTTCTACCTCAGGGTCTCTGCCTTGTTGACTGGGGTAGAGGAATAGACCTGAGCCTGTTTCCTAGAACCACTGAGTTTACAGGAGATTGTCGTACCTCAGGCTTCCGTTGCATGGAGATGAAGGAGAATAAACCTTGGAAGTTTCAGGCAAGTCTTTTAAATCATATTGGTACAGCAAGAATTTGTCTTAGCATGATTAGACTTCAAACCATTCGAAGTCTCACTGGAATATGTATTATATAGGTGGACACTTATGGACTCTGTGTAATCGTCCACATGATGCTGCATAACACCTACATGGAGATCGATAAGAAACAATCTCTGGACGGTGGCTACATTAATCTGCCAAGAACATCATTTAAAAGGTCTAAAAATATAAAGAACTGTTCAGATATAAAGATTTGCAAATCGATTCACAAAGTTGTTTGCTCAGATACTGGAACGTGGATCTGTGGAAGGAACTGTTCACGAAGCTGCTAAACAGAGAGACGTGTGAAGATGACACAGAGACGCTGAGGACTCTAAGAAAGTCAATGGAAGAGTATGTGTGCTCCGATCCTAAGCTGATGAAGAATCTTAACGAGTTGCTCGCCAAACAACGTGTCTCTTTATGCTCTTCGTAATTATCGTCACTCAGTAATTAACGAGTCTCTGTATAGTGGGTAGTCTGTTTGTGAGAAAAAAGAAATATACTTTCGGAGACTTTGATTGCCTCTCAAGTAACGCACATTTTGTTGTATACGTTAGTTCATTATGGAATGTATCTATCTAACACATCTATATAAAACGGCAATAAACTGTGTTGCATTAGGATGGATAGTTGTTGGTTAGTGGAAGATAGTTTTGCGTTTCCTGTTCCAGCTTTGATTATGATTACCGTTATAGCTATTTTAGGATTAGAAATGTTGAGAGCAAACTTGTGATCACAGTGGAAGCTTGCAGTCATCGTGGCAGGGCATATGTCGATGTATACTAGAAGACTATAGGCTTCTGATGGCATTGGTGGGTTGTAGTGTGGTTTCAACATCTCATTGTGTTCCTCTGGGCTCTACTTCGGCTTGTACTTGAAACCAGCCTCCTTATAGAGACATGTGTTGCATGTAAGTTTGGGGAAAGTCGGCTTATTCATACATAGAGTATATCAGTATGTTGAATTCATACATGAAGTATATGCTCGTGCTAAAACATACAACAACTAAACGATAATTTGAATATCAGATATAAATTTAACATTTTGTGCTAAAACATACAAAATCACTAACACCGTTAGTTAACCGTTAATTCATGTTGACGTGGCAAATACGTGGCAAACAAAAAAAAAAATTCAATGTTTAAGCATTTGAAGGGAATTGAATCCTTTACCTCTAGGATATTTTATTGGTAAAGTCTTACATGCACATAATTATATATAGTATAAACAATCCAAAAACTTTAATAAATTTTAAAAAGTGAAAATAGTAAAATATCTGAACCCGAAGACCGAAAATAGTAAATAGGTACATATTAATAATATATTACTAATATTTATATTTTTAATAACCCATGTGCCCAAAATATTCGGGGTGTTTTTGGCAATTTTTGGTATTTTCAGATATTTTGGTTACTTTTAGGTATATTATGTAAAAATATTTGAAGTTTTTTTGTATTTTCGAATAGTTTAGAGAGATCGGATACAAAATTTCAATTTTCAATTATTTGAGTAAACCCAAACCCGACCCGAACCCAAAGTAAAATACCTGAATCCGACCGAACCCGTTAATATATCCGAATGGGTTCTATAGGCGTAAACCCGAAAATCCAAAAAACCCGAACCGAACCCCGAACGCCCAAGTCTAAGTAAATAGTATTTAAATTTTAAAATTTTAAACTAATATCTATTAAATTATAATAGTAAATAGTATTTAAAATTTTAAAATTCTTAACTTATATCCATTAAAATATAATAGTAACTGATATATCATAGTTTTTACCCGTTTTTAGCCATGATATAGGTCTTGTTTTCAGAGTCTTTCTAGTGTTTTTGTAGTCTTTTTGAGTCTTTTCAGGTTTTGGCACGTTTGGAGCATAATTGGAGATATTGGAGTATTCTGGAGCTTTTTGGCGTCCGTTGAATAATTTCCCACCGTTGGACTGCGCTCAAATTTGGATACAACACAGATCAATGGATTAGCTTTCATTTGGAAGTGATTTGAAGCCATTCTAACTGTGCGATCAAAAGTTATGCCAGTTTTCGTGAAGACAGTCCAGTCTAGCGAGCACAGAGTCCTGGTGTCGACCGACACCAACCTAGTATCGATCGACACCGACTGCAGGAAAAGAAAACACGTGATTTTACAAGTTTGAAGATTCCGCAACTTGGCCGAGAAGATTCTATTATTTACAATTAAGCCCAGAACGTGTTTTAGCATTATATTTAGGGTTTTTAGCCACTTTTAGAGGAGACTGGATTTTATTCATTATTCGGGTTTTGAGAGAGGGAGAGAAGTCAGAAACTCTGTTCCTGAGAGAGAAGATTTTGAACCCTTGTTACTCTTTACTCTACTCTTTTATGCAATCTATTTTATTCATGATGTTTGTTTCATTCACCATGTCTGAGTAGATTCCTTGTTAGGTTTAGAGTTATTCAAAGGTGTTTGATGAATTGTTAGGTTGATCTGAATTGATAGGAGAAATTCAATAGAGTTTTTCATCTAGGCTTGTGATTATTGCTTATTCTAGCTTCATGACCTAGAATCTGATCTTAGGTTGTTTGATTGGCACGAAAGTGTGATTGATTGCCTTAACTAGTGTTAGATGAGCAAAAGACCTATTCGCAAAGAAAATTGGTTTAGGATTTTGTGAACAATTGAACCTGATCATTAATGCTTGTTTGAATTCATAGGATTTGCAAAGAAATTTGGAATTCTAGGTTTATGCATAGATAATCTTCGCAGCGACGGTTGGTTGATTTTACATTTGTGTTTCAAGTTCAAGAACAATGCTTAATATCCTCCTGACATTCTATTTGATTTGCAATTCTGATTTACCGGAGAATTTCCCTAGGCTTAGCGTTTTTCCTCCATTGAATTTCACAACTTTTATATTCTGCTGTTTATTTCTTGCATTACTTTGTTCGCTTAACTTAATTCGAATTCTATATTCTATTGAGTGATTTCTTGAATCTTTGTGGTTCGACCCTTACTATACTGCAAATATTGCTTTAGTACTCTTAGGGTATTATATTTGAGCATATCAGTAATTATAATAGTAAATTTTAAATACAACTTGTTCTAGAAACCCGAATATTCGAATACCTATTCGGGTTTGGGTTTGGATCAGGTTTGGATTCGGATTTTTGGTTTTTGAGTTTAGGATCCGTTCTGGAATTTTTAAATTTCGGGTTCAGATCGGGTTCTTCGGCTCGGGTTCAGGTATTTTACTATTTTGCGTTTTAAAATTGTTTAAAACTTTTGGATTGTTGAAACTATATATAAGTATGTGCGTATAAAACTTTATCGATAAAACATCTTGGTTCAGTTGGTTATGTATCTCATATTTGTCTTAGATGTAAAAGGTTCGATTCACTTCAAACTTTATCTCATATTTGTCTTAGATGTATAAAAATTGTGTATGTTTTAGCACAAATGTTAAGTTTATGTCTGATATTCAAATTATCGTTTAGTTGTTGTATGTTTTAGCACGAGCATATACTTCATGTATGAATTCAACATACTAATATACTCCATGTATGAATAAGCCGACTTTCCGTAAGTTTGGTTGTTAAATTAGACGATAAACAAAGCTGTTAAGGTTTGGTGTTGCTAGAATGTTTGAGCCAAAAATTATCTTAGCAGGTTTACGTAAATGATTGTTTATATGTTGGGAGGATTTTATTGAAAGAATGAACAATGAATATGCACTAAAGAGATTGACTTATTACACATTTCATACAAATGTCTAATGTCTATGCTCTGTTTTCGTCTAATATCTTTCCGAGACCTGAAACCAAAGAAGCACCACATATTTTCAGTTTAAAGATCCGTTAAAGGGACAGAACCTAGAACAAGATCCGAGCAACTGTTACCTACAATTAATGTGGGTGCAGTTAATAGACGATTCCTAGGGAACCACAGCTTAAGCTGGAGGAAGTGGGCGACGGCATGTTGGGCACTCCATCTTTATATCCATCCATCTCTGTAAACATCCCGAGTGGAATATATGCTCACACGGCGTTACCATGCAATCATTAATACGGTGTCTGAGATCAATCGTGGTCATGCAGATTACGCAGTCCCTGCTTCGGTTTACATCATGATCGAATCTTCTGTAGTAGCTATATTTCTCAGGTAGCATCTGCCAAATCAGAAATAAACACATGAACTCTTGATAAAGACAACTAAGCAATTTACTATCGATCTAAAAAGGCATCAGAACCAACAAACCTTCTGAGGGACAAAGCAACGAGACCCGAAATAATGCTGAAGAAGAAGAACAGCAGCTTGAAACCCCATGAATGTGCACAGGCTTACACACCAGGCCTTGCTGGGCTCTACACGCATGAAGTTCTTCGGACATCCAAAAACATACAACGGTATAGCAAGTCGTGTGATAGTCATCCCCAGGATATAATAAGGGTGCAGAGGCTTTCGAGAATTACGAACAACGTTTGCCACTATCTGTGGAATCCAGAATGAGTACATGAGTAGGAGGATCGGCCGCATGTAGTTGTGGAGTTCGTACATTATCAATATGCCTCCGAGAAGGATTCCATCTGTTTAAAATCATTACAATGAGATAAACATCAAGCATCTGTGAGAAATTTAAGCATTTACTTGATGAACAAACACAAAAAAAAAATCAAATACTCACAGAAACGGCTGTACAGAAAGGAGAGCTCACGCCTCATTGTTTCCCAGCCCTCACCGCTGGTTGAAGGCCGGGTTGCTTTCCATATGGCCAGAAGATATCTCATCTCAAATATTGAAAACACTACAAATTTGAAGAACGCAGCTGTTGCAAACGCATTAAAAAGGGATTCTGCATAAGAATAAAGTAGAATGATTAAGAAAAGCATGACATGGTCAAAAAAAAGAGTTACGAGAATTTCCATCACAATCATTGAGAAATAAGCTTACACAGACTACGAAAATCTATGGAGATTACTATCAAAACGAAGAGGAAACACATTGTGAAGAAGTGATAGGTTATGTTGAAACACATACCAACTAAAATCCCAGCTGTGAGATGTAGAAGGCATAAATAAGAATCCATGATGGCTTGTTGCCCGATCATTACTATAGAGACCTTTGCAGCACCCTTGTATACAAGAAGAGTTATCCCAAAGTTAGCATTTTCTCCTCTTTTAGAAAGATCAGATTAACAAAAGGGGAGAATCTTACGGATTGAGTGTTACTGTGCTCCATTTGCCGGATCAACAAAAGAACCTGGAGGAACGAGACCTAAGTACAATAACAAGTTAAGGAATTCGCTAAAACTTGTGTTCATGTTTTTCATTATATGATGGAATGGAAAGAGGTTGGAACAAAGGATACAAAAGTGACCATTAATGTATAGTTCACAGCTTTGTTATAATAGACTTCAACGTTAATGGAGGTCGCATTCAGCGACAAGGGAGAAAAACAATCTGTGTCATCATCTACTGCAGGACTTTCCATCAATCCTTCAATATGATAATGATCTTTGTCCCCATCTACCAGAAAAAGTAAAACTCTCTCAAAGTCAGACTAAACTAAACTAAGAAGGCAATAACTCAGCCAGCATCATCATTTCAACGCCAAATGTTAGAAGGCAAGGTATACATACTGTTTTCACTAGAAACGATTTGGGAAATTTGGGCTGCTATTTCGATATTGCAGTGCTTCTCCATCTCATATATTGGAGCTGGAATACAACACAAATGAAGGTCAGATGTAGCAGAAGTGTATAAAACATATGGAAACAAATGCAGATCCTACTCACAGGTTTTCTGTTTCAATATTCTGTCTCTTGGAGATTCTTGAAATACTTGGGAAGAAAAAATTCCCAGCTGTCCGACAGCAGAAAAGTTGACACTAGTAAGCTCTCCAAACATTTAAACGGATCGAATAAAGATAACGAAGAATCAGAAAAATGATCCATCATCTTGTGGCAAAGTGGATCACATCAGGCATTACCAGATGATAGGGGTTGGCGAGAAGATAATCGTCTTCTAGTCCTGAATCACCCTTCTTTCCGCTGATCAATCATTAAACGAACAGACCTTAGAAAACCCTACGAATACTGGATCTTGAAAAGTAATAAATAAATCGATAATGTAGTTATACCTGTTAGCAACAAGACGGAGTTGTCTAAAAGGCCAAATATATACACCTTCCACTTTAATTTGGGCACCACCCACATTGTGTTCATTGTCAAATACGTCATGGAAAACAACTGCACCCTGTTCCCATTCAAAGTTAACAAAAAGTTCTGATTTTTCAAAGTTTTACTAAGATCAAAAAGAATGATTCCATGATACAGAGCTATTCACCTGAACATAATGTACACCAGTTATTTTTGTTGGACTTGTCACTAACTCAATGACAGAGTTACCACTTTCTTTTCTGAAATCTGGGAACTTTGAGGAGCTATTTACAGTATCTAGAAACTTCCATGTGCCTGTAACATACATCACCGAAACGAGCTTCAACATCATTCATCCCTCAGCATAGAATATGATACTGACGCAGAAGTTAAATCAACAATGCAATGTCACAAAACCTCTATATGTTCCTGTTATATTCCACGCAGAGAAGGGTCCTGCTCCGCTTTTTTCTTTTTTGCCAAAGAGCCACTGCAAGATCACAAAACAATCTCAGCCTTAAACCCTTCCAGTCTACTCAAACACACAATTTCCTATTCCGCTTTGCACATTCTATCGGAAACTCGGTTACAAATAGAGACTAAAACTGCATAATCTCACTCCCATCCTAGAATCTGAGCTATCGGAATTTCTACTGTTGCAACAACTGTTCTCTCTCTCCATAACGTAATCAAGTCAACGAACACAATGAACATTGAAAGCAAAAGGAAGCACAATCATCAAATCAACACAAACCTCATCGCCCCAGGATCGAGCGGTCTCCCTTATGGGTCTGAGTCCATTAGCTTGTTGCAAAACGGCAGACCAAATCGATAAGCAGAAGAACCCTAATCCCCAAACCCCAAAATTACTCAGCTTCTTCATATCACAACCCCAAAATCTCGAGTGATTTCACAATGCAGATTCATCAGGACATAAAGGAGACAGAGACAATGAGATCAATAGAAGAGGTTGCTTCAAGTGAAGTCAAACACAAGAAACGAAGATCAAATCGGAACGGATCAGCCGAAAGAGAAAGTGAGAGCCCAACAAACGGCAGTAGAAGATAATTGTCTGTACCAAACCAAACCGCGCAACTAGAAGAGATTATGACAGAGAAACAAACTCTGGAATCTAATCGAATTGTTTCGTAATTGGTAACATAGAAGAGCAATGGAGACTTTGAAAATGGTGGGGTCGTTTGAGATTTCTCTCTATCGACTCTGAGATGGAGAAAGTTAAAAACTTTTTTGGAAAGGACTTTACTTTGTAAAGTTTCACTCTTGAAGACGATCTCTGGGCTCTCTCTCTCTCTGCCTCTTAAGGTTAAATCTTCTTTTAATTTTCTTCTGTTACGTTAATCTCATTATTTCCCCCAAAACATTAATTTAAATAGACTGAGATTTATGCATATGCAAATGTCAACTCTATAAATAGTTCATATTTGATATAAACAAATAATTACATGTTATTCCCACATTTTGTGTGATAAAAAATCTTATAGTTTGACGAAGAAAAAAAGACAACAACTCATTATTCCATTTTAATATATTAGTGGTCAGAATATAGTGGATTTTTTTAACCTAAAGTGGTACTTTCGAATTCAATCATATATACTCGAAGTAAACACAAATATGGCATCATCTACATCCGCCGATCACATTCCCATATTCGAGATATATCGATGATTCAATCGTTTCATCTTTGCCAATGTATATATATTAGTAGCAATTATAATCGTTTTGTTTGGTTACAATCCACTACATCTTACTTGATTATATCTATTTGCCATAATTGATGAACTTATAAGTACCATACTCTGGATCTTGTACCATGTAGACATCTCCAAAGACTCACATAAGGACTGATGTTCCATATTCTGCCAATTGTTTAGTTTTACGTTTTAGGTAAAAGACATCAAAAGTGTCCTTTTATGTTACAAAAGGTCACAACTTGTGTAACAAATCAACATCCAATCTTCATAGGATAGAGTATTGTTGAGTCACTTTGCATTTTTATTTTCGATGTAACAAGCTCAGAAATAATAATGCTGCTGGGTTTATGTTCCGTCAATTCTCTCTTTCATCATCTTGATTAACAAAGTTTACGTATCAGTAAAGACCAGAATTCAATGTGAACCCATATAAGTATATAACTAGAAAAGACAAGCCAAAAAACATATTAAAAAATACCGCGTGCAATACCGGTTAACAAAAATGTACAACCACTGAGAGCCAAATAAGTTATCAACATAAATCACAACAAAATGCTTGTATAAATAACCAAAACCAAAGAATAGTATTATTTTCCGCATATATATTAACTATATCAAATATAATTAATATAATTAATAAACTAAGTAACTAGAAAACCCAAAATTTAACTGAAAAAATCATTTTTGTATTATCATAAAATAATTCAAAATTAAAGTCTAATTGTTCAACTGTCTTTAGTTTTGATAGTAATTGAAAATAAAATATCAAGAATCAGGTGAAGAAAATTTTTAATGTTTAAACAAAAAAAAAACTGTTAAAAGATGAATGCATAAACTACTTACAATATTTAAATGCCATCTAGACCGCATAAACACTAGAGTAGATACTTTTCCTAGGCCACTTATATCGCTTAAGTGTTATATAAGTCGCCTAGATATGAACGATTAGGCAACGAAGAGACCCTTAAACAATAACACGATTTGTACAATATAACAACGACTACATGAACTTAAAAATCCTAAAACATATTTGTGACATAGAGAAATGAAAATTTTCCTACTCTACAAATGTAACAAAATTTGTGAAATAGTTAGCAGATACCAAACAAAAAGAGATTATCTAAAGACTGAAAGTTATTTTGTTTATGGCATAACGAATTGTCATAAGAGTTATAAAAAGTATTTTGTTTGATTAATATGTTGTGTTTAATCAAAACATAAAATCATTTGTAGTGAAACTTTACATTTTTAATGACCAAAGACAAGAAAAATAGCAATTTTTTTTTTAAAACTTGGATATATATTATTCGGTAGAGATTTGATTTAGTTTTACCTTAAAAAAATAAAAGCAGTGAAGTTTGAAAAAAAGTGACGAAAACAAATAGAAATGGAAGGCTAAAAAGAGTTTATTGCACCTTAAAAAGAATTTTGAAGCAACTAACATAGTAATTTAAAAGATTAGAGAGGCAGCTGACCCCACTATCTCTACCATGTTGGTCGGACCAATGTTGGTTATCAGCATAGTGTAAAGTAGAATTGTCAAAATGGGCGGACTGTCTATGGTTTGCTCATGTCTATAATGTTATGGACCGTTCATGCACAAACCCATTTTACAGCAGGTTTAAATAAACATGGTTTTTAATGGACATTAACAAAATGGGGTTGAACAAAATGGACAATGGGCGATTTATAACACTTAAAAAGTTAGGACAAATTGATTTGGTGGAAAATTAATACTTATCCTAATCTTTATTTCGTGCAGCTAATCATAAATTAATAGTTAAATTATAATTTTTTTAAATGGAGATTTCTTTTTTAAAAAGTTATATTTTAGTTAAAATTTATAAAATTTAAATTTATTTTTGGGTTATTATATAAATGCGAACTATAAAAATTTAAAATTAAAATTAAATTTATTTAAAATTCAATTATGAATTTATTTTTAAAACGTTTTTCGCAAATTTAAATTCAATAAAATATTAATTCAGTAATTTTGAATTATTTTTATTATATTAAAGCCGTCGGTTTTTCGTCGGAAATATCAGAGATTTACCGTCAGTAAACCATCGGTAATCTGTCGGTAAAAGCCATCGATTAATAGGGGTTGGTTTTCGTCGGTTTTTTATCCGACGGTGTACTGACGGATTTACCGACCACTGATATCGTCAGTAAGCCGTCGATATTTCATCCGCCAGTAAACCGTTGGTATTTTCTGATGGATTACCGACGAATTTTTAATTACCGACGAACTAGAACAGACGGACAAATCCGTCCGAAAACCGTCGGTTTAGCCTATAATCGACCGTTAGAGTCTTAGGGACATGATTTTGATTATGTTTATATGATGATATGATGTAATACTTCGGTTCTTCTAATACTTTGGTTTGGGTCATTTGGCTTTAGATTTCAGTTTTATGAATAATGACTAAGTTTTAAATATGTTCTATTATGACCATTGGACAGCCCATTTGGACATGGTCGTAAATGTGCATGGTCCTTAATGGTTGTGGTTCTTAATGGACGTGGCCCTTAATGGACGTGGTTCTTAATGGACGTGGACACTATTTCTTCATAATCAAAATGGTCAGTATTGAACCGGTCCAAAATAGACGTGGACAACCCATTTGACAGCCCTAGTGTGAAGTCGTGGGTAGGCTTGGGAAAAAAACCCGGAACCGAAGAAGCAAACCAGAAACGAACAAAAATTTTGGTTCGGTTCCGGTTCTGACAAAAGTACCTGATGAGTCTGAGGTTGGAGAACTACATGTATCGGTTTGGTTCCGGTTCTTACTCGAAAATCGAAATAAAGAACTGAATACTCAAAACATATATATATGCATTACATATTGTCTATCGATAATACGAGTATTAAAAGTAGTATACATGTTAATATATATATATATACCCATTACATATTTTGGAAACTTGGATTACTAAAAATATAAAATATTACTAATATATTATTAGTATATTCTATATTTCGTTCATATTTGTGTACCCGTTCAGGTCAGATTTTTCGGGTCGGTTTTCAAGTTCGGATACGAATCCCATGCCTAATTCTGGATAATTTATTGACATTTTAGTTATCGATTCCGTGTATTTTTGGTCATTTCAGATATTTTAGTTACATTTCGGATATATTATTTGTATTTTGGATAATTTATTGACATTTTAAGTTTTGATTTCGAATATTTTTAGTGTTATTTCGAGTAACCATTTGAGAACCGAAATTTTTCGGATATTTTACAGTTCTTCAACTTTGTGTAACCCGAACGGCCAAACCGACCCGAAACCGACCCAAAATTTTTTTAAGTACTCGACGGATCTAAAAGTTTAGGAAGTTCATGGTTAACCAATAGAATCAAGATATAGTTTAAAAGGTGAAATAACCAAATAGATCGAGTCACGAGTGTAAAGATAGCCGGACCTTAACTGGGAATAATTTAGGATAAAACATACACAAATAATTCTCCCAAAGAAAGCTTAATCAATTCACCACACACTAACTCGTCCAATAATAAGAAGCAAAAATCAAGATGGTATCATCTTAATTGGTCTTAACAAAAAATGATCTATAGACGATCCAAAAACCAACAGAAATGCAAGAATTTTGTAAACATGACTCTGTTCTACAATCTCACACAATCAAAAAAGACATTCATTATCGACAAAAACTAATATCCATCACTCACGAGTCCGATATTCAAACAATAGTTTCTAAGAGTAAAAATGGATAAGATAAGACTAGATATATATATATTTGTAAGGTTACGAGATTATGTTGATGTTAATACACCATTACATAAATCTATGTACTAGAGAGTGAAGAAGTTCCTATTAGCCAATTATGTTAAGAATATATTATGCCGTAATTGTAGATATCATTTACCATGTTTTGCACCTTGTAAGTCTGTATAAAAGCTTGTACGTTTAACTCATTATTCAATATACAATCAATATTCTAATCTCATATGGTATCCATAGCAAATCGACCAAATACCTAAATTTTTTTTTCCACACCACCGCACACCTATGGCTGCCATGAACACTCACATCAACACTGATTCTGTTCTCAGCATCAATATGAGTCATGTCACCAAGCTCACGAGTGTAAATTACCTTATGTGGAGCCTTCAAGTTCACTCCTTCCTTGATGGACACGGTCTAGCTGGTTATCTTGATACAACAACCACCGCCCCTGCAGCTACGATCACCACTCGTGAAGCCACATCTCCGAATCCGGCATATGTCAAATGGCATCGATAAGATAAATTCATTTTCAGTGCCGTAATTGGTGCTATCTCCATGGCACTACAACCTCTCGTTTCTCGAGCTCAAACTTCGGCTCAAATATGGGAGACTCTCAACTCAACGTATGCGAAACCTACCTGGGGTCACATTAAGCAATTGAAGACGCAACTGAAACATGTCACCAAGGGAACGAAGACCATTGATGAATATGTTCAGGGAATCACGACTCTACAAATTGTCACCAGTTTACGGATTAAAACATGAACTTTGTCTCTTTTTTACGACTCATGTCTAACATCTAGACCAATATGGTAATACGATAACGGTCCTAGGGAAAATTAAAATCTCGGTCTATATTTATAAAGAAACGTGTTCATTACTAAATTGTGGAAGTTCGTTTTGAAAGAGTTAAGCCTTCGACGGATGTGACTGTGTCATTTGGGGTACAAATTCATATAACTTTTTGATTTTCTTTGAATTAATCAATTTTATTCTGTTTAGGGATTGTTGTCCTTTTCACAGATAGATTAAAGAATCAGAATTGGTCATTGTCCAATTCCATTTTTGAATTTAAAAGATTATTGAATAGAATACGATTGAAGTTTGGCTTGATATTAGGCAGATGATTATATTAAATAAAATTAATAGTAACGAATAACGATGTGACCTATTGCTATGAATTGGTGTTCATAGTGATATATATGTAACGCTGTATTTTATTGAATGTACTTTAAGGTATATGTATTCAATATTAGTGTAAATAAATATACTAATATTTCATATGTTAAATAAAAATCCTAAACAAAAATTAAAATATTATTCACACACTGATATGAAAGAAATGTAAACACTGTATTTACTTTTTCATAAACACTGTATTTACTTTTTCTGTAACAGGTAAATACAATGTTGGTATTGGGTATAAGCTCATCAAGCTTGTGTTTGAGGCCAAATATATAAAAATATCTTGAGGCTGATTATTTGGACTAGGTCATTGGTTCGATTAGTTTAAGGCATGTGCTTTTGAAACCTAGGTCCTACATTCAACTCATCAACTGCATGATCTTAATATTTGTTCATGCTTCTAACTTCTTAATTAAAACTCAAAGCCGGTTCTGGTTAAATCAAAAGTAATGGTCCAAAAACTATTTATGTTAGTGTTATGGAGTGCAAATATATTTACTGTGAGATTGTTAAAGCCAGTCTTAATTTTGGTTGCATTAATACATATATGCCCAGTTGGACAAAAAAAAAAAAAATATATATGCCCAGTTTTGATATCTCTTAATTTAACTATGAACGAATATTTCGTATATCTCAGAACTCAAAATATATAATTTTTATGAAAAATATTAAAGTTATTAGTTACTCGTATACATTCTGTGAAGACAACACACAAATATTCTCATTTCTGCCTGCACCAATGACCCAAACGAGCCTTTTCGTCACTTGCCTAGTGCTACACAATGTCAAGGATCGGATCAGAGTCGCTGAGACCATTACCGGAGAACTTCAAATCGGAAACTCATAATTAACACACTCACCCTAAATCAAGTAATAATTACAAGTCATCAAGAGATACAAAATATCACACGACGGTAACAGTGGCCGGACCGGCGGAGAAACTACCTAAGAGACCATCGTAGTTCAACATAGAAACCCTAGGCTTCGCCACCGGAACCCAATTATCCGGTTCCATCGCCTCCATAGCCGCCGCTTCCAAGGAGCTAGATCGGTCGCACGTGCCAAGCCACTTGGCTTGCATGTACTTGTGTTTTCTCCAAGGAGCCATATGCATTTTCTTGTCTCTCAAGCATTTCTTGCCGGCGATGCACAATATCTTAATCAGAGATCGAAGCCTCTCGGTTTTTCCAACGTAAACCTCCGGCAATCGGCTGATTAGTCTTTTGTACTCTTCACAGCCTTTTGCAATCTCGAACTCTGCCCTAAATGATAACTCGATCACCACTCGCATCTCTCCTTTCTTCGAACCCGATCTGTCTATGATCTCTATAAATTCGTGTTCCCCTAAATTTTATTAAAACAAAACATGAGGTCAGTCCAAATATTCATTTAGGTATGAAGCAAGGAAAAAAATATTCATAATAAATATCCATAATGTAATGTGTTAGACAAAATCAGATTTTTTTTTGCTTGGTACATAAGTAACAAATTGAAGAAAAGGTCTGAAAAAATCTTTGGTGTTTTGGTGGACATAAATAATCTTATAAAATAATTATCCAAGATTAACGATGGCTGAATATTTCAGAACCAGTCTTATAATAATAAATAAATAAAAGGTGTACCTGCAGGGATGTCTTGAGAGCTTCTCCATTTAGATTTGGAGATGACGCAATCGTAGCCGGCAAAATCTCTGAGGTATCGAGAGATTTCGCCACGTAAGCAACTCCGACAACCGCCGTCTAAGGGTCGCCGGCAGACACAATGAAGACCCTTTGATTTCACATCTTTCAATGCTTCCTTTGTCGCTTGTCTAATCTTTGTCTCAATCGAACTTGTCCTATATAGTGTCCCCTACAAAGATTTCCAAAAAACAAAACAAATTTAGACACCAAATTATTTGGCTTAATAAAGAAGAAACGTAGATTTTTATTTTTGGGAAAAGTACCTGAAGAAGTTGTTCTTGTTCCTGCCAAAAAGCTCTGTTTTCTTCAGAATTGCTATTTTCGTCTTCGCCGTCGGAGTCGGAGAAATCCTCCGGTGACGGGTTACCTTCGTCGAGAAAACCAAAAAGGACGTCGTCGGAGCTAGCCATTCCATCAAGAAATCTCATGATGTCATCGGAGTTTTGCCGATCCATCGGAGTTTTTCTAAAAAATAATAATACCTTTGTTATTTATTTTCGAGTTGGAGACAAAACAAGAAAAATAAGGAGAAGAGATTATTATATAGCGAATGGGAGAGATGAGAATAAGGTGGGACCCATCTGAAATCAAAGAAACAGATACCTGGCGCCGCGAATGGTGACGTGTCGAGTTGTGGTTGGAGGATGTGTCAGATAACTGGGATGAATGATTGCTCAAGACAGCTAGTTTCCATGTCAGCATGACTAATCTCTTTGAGCCTTCTCCGAACATATCCGGATATACTTTAAAATAACAGTATATTCTAATTATATAAGATTCCTCTTGCCTTTATCAACAAGAAATAAATGATTTAGAAAATCAGGAATAATATATCTAATTTAGGAAACTAAAAGAAAATCATTATACTCATTTCTTAATTCTTACACCCCAGTTAGTGTACTCTTGTTTTCTTTAAAAAAAATAAAATTGTTTTGACTGTTAATTGCTGAAAAATGTCTCTAAACAAATACAAATGATGAGTCATCCCACACATTATTTGTTGGAGTCTACTTTAATCCAGAGTAAGCAAACCAAATGTATAGAGTTCATAGCTATTTACGTCACACATTGATTTATATATATAAAATATGAATAACTTAGTCCGATAAATGGCTTGATAGTTACTTGTAATGTGAATATGAACACTTGGTAATACCTTCTTGTTAAATATTCATTAATATATACTACATCTGACAAGCAAATTGAAATTGTAAGCGTTGAAATTCTTAGATATAATGAGTATTAATAAATGGTCTCAAGATTCACGAAAGCTCTAAAATAAGTTGAATAAGTTTTTTTTTTCACATTGACTTTGCTTGAAAATTTATCTGACAGTATCAACAAATGTATTCGAATAAGAAAAATACATATTTTCTGAGAAGTTTGAGTTTCAGTTAAAGGTATTAAAAATGATAAGTTGTTTTTGGTAAATATTTTAAAAATCTATTGTATTATTATTTTTCTCAACAAATAACTTCATGCATGTTTAAGTAGTAAAAATCTGTTGATTCCTTTAATATCACCAAAGATGCCAAAGTTGCCCGTGTAGATCATCATATTTAAAGATTGTATCGTTGATTTTTTATAGTGATGTCTTTTTGACTCTCTATCTAACAAAGACTGAATCTGAGTCTCTAATGTGACGCTACGATCAAATGGCTTTTCTGGACCTATTGGATATTACTCTTCACTAGTGTTCTACAATGTGCTACCAGTGCCGGCTCAAACCTGCTAGAGGCCCCGGGGCAAATCTGAAAAATAGACCCCTTAACATATAAAAAAAATTGTTACGATAAAAAAAAACAATACTATTTTAGCAAAACACAAGCAAACACACATGTTAAATAAGAAGTCAATTTGCAATCCTTGTTCGTTGAAATGTAAACAAAAACCACAAATAATCAACGTCTTCATTGCGTTCTTCCTTCTTTCCACGCTTTTCTTGCAATTTTCGTTCACCGACCTTCACACCGTAATATATATTTGATTGTCTGAAAAAGAAACCACTAGTCATTCCAAGAAGAATATATGATCAAATGAAATGATTCGTTCGAGCTTTAGTAGATGCAAAATCATGAATAACAGTTTCAAAATCTATGCTTTCTAATGTACTCTATGCATAAAATAGCTAAACCATTCAACCTTTCTTGAGACATAGAAGATCTTAAATAATTTTTCAATAACTTTAACTTTGAAAAGCTCCTCTCCGCTGAGGCCACAGTCACCGGTGTAGTTAAAAGAATCCGATATGCAATGGAAACATTCGGATAACAACCAACATTTTCAACAAATTCAAGAACTTCACTAGGTTGCATAGGTACATCGGGTAAAGTCATTTGCAACACTCTCAATTCAGAATAAAGATCATTACAATCTACGTCCGAAGAACTACCATGAGAAAATGTTTTGTGAAAATGAGTGCAATGTTCTTGTAATTCACTTTCATCTAATGCCTTCAATTTTTTCGAATCAAACAAGAATCCAAATACACTATTAATAATTTTCATTTGATCAAATCTATTCTTAACCGAAGTTATTGCCATGTCCACCACAACTAAAAAGTAGTTAACTCTAAAAGCTTCCTCACTTGATTTAACTTCTTCACCAAAATCAGTTTCACCAAATTGTTTTTTCCTAGAAACATGACGCTTTTTTGGAAAAATAGGATCAATGTCCATTTCATGAGCAATACTTTGAGCTATACTCAAACTAGAATTGAACCCTTCATGTCTATACTTCTCAAAAAACAAAACCACACCTTCCAATTGTTTTAAAGCATTATCAATGCATATAGACTTAGATTGTAAGCTCTTGCTCACCAAGTTAATAGCAAACAAAATTTCATACCAAATAACCATACCAAGTAAAAATTCAAAATTATCAAGTGTCATGACTAAACTTTCAGCATCACTCTTTGTCATAGCATCATCACAAGATTTATGTAATTCCAATAAAGCTAATTTTACTTGTGGAGCTTGAAACCTTATAGCTTTAACACTTTTGATTCGACTCTCCCAACGAGTATTAGATAAATATTTCACGGTAAAATTTGGAACATTGTCAAGCAAAATCTTCCATCTCTTTGTAGAACTAGAAAATAATGCATATATCCGTTGCAAAACTCCAAAGAAAGAAATAGCTTTCACACATGAATGAGCCATATCACTAACCACAAGATTAAGACTATGACAAACACATGGCATATACAAAGCTTTTGGATTTATGTCAAGTAATCGCTTTTGAACACCTTGATGTTTTCCTTTCATGTTAGAACCATTTTCATAACTTTGACCCCTCACATTATCGACATCAAGTGTAAGAGACTTTAGAGCATCTAGTAGTTTATCAAGGAGTCCTAACCCGGATGTGTCATCTACCTTTAGAAACTCCAAAAAATACTCTTCTACTCTTACTATTTTATTTGATATATTCACACATCGTACTATTAAAGTCATTTGCTCTTGATGGCTCACATCCGGTGTACAATCAAGAATGATCGAAAAATACTTTGCCTCTTTAATGACTTTTAAAATGGAAATTTGAACCTTTTGAGCCAAAAGAGAAATAAACTCATTTTGAATATTATGACCAAGATAATGATGATGGATCTCATGATTTTGAATGCGTCTAATATGATACAATTGAGATAATTAGGGTAATATGAAGAGGTTTTGGGTTATTGATTATTAAAAATGTAAGAGAATAGTATGACCCTTTAATTTGTTTTGCAATTGTTTTGGGCCTTACTGTTTTTGTATTTTTTTTTCATTGTTTTATAAGTTTTGTTTTTTTCTTTTTTGTTATATAAAATTATTTTTGGACCCTTAATTTTAGCATCAAAAAAAAAATTATGGGCCCCGTAATCCTTGGACCCGGGGCGGTCGCACTGCCCGCCCTCGTGGTTAAGCCGGCACTGTGTGCTACGCACTTGTTAGGCAATAACCAAGCGTCTACCGCCTAACCGTTTACGCGGATGCCTAAGCAGAATTTACGCGGATATATACATATACATATATAGTATATATATACATATTATAATATGTTATTTTAATATGTAATGACAAAATACATGATTAAATTGTTATCGAACTTGTTAAAGAACGAAACGGATAAACATAGTTTTAGTCCCTTAATCAAATAATTTCTTAAATAACTAAATAAGAAAACAAAACTACAATCAAACTCAAACAATAGTTAAGAAAGACGAGACTCTGATAGATTGATGTTAGATATCAAAAGTTTACTCCTCATTTTCTTCGTACCTCATTGTAGGGTATTTCAATTATTTATTTCCAAGTTTTTATTTAATTAAAATAGAAATTTATAGAAAGCATACCCCTCTCAACGTGAATCGAACCTGTGACTTCTCATGTGCCTACGTTTTCAGGAATTTAAGGGTTAACCATTAGGGCAACTCATCGTTAGTAGTTTTGCACAATTTTGTAGATTGATATTTGCTAATCTCAAAATTTTATATAATAACTTCAAAATATTCCATAATATTTTATTGTGTTTGTCATTGCTTTTTTTATCTTCGATAAACTATATATGCGGAAGTCATAGTTTATTATGTTGGAACTTATTTTAATAAGTTGCATCTAACTACTTTATCGATCAACTTTTTAATTAAAGTTCATTTGAATGAGAAATGAGCGTCCAAAGTTTGTTGCTTAAAGAGCACACATTAGACAAATAGGAGAAATAGTCTCATAATGGAAACATGGAGAAAAATCTTCTAATATATAAGGGAGGATGTTTGTGTCTAGGCTCAAAGCCTTGAGACCAAAGTATGTTGTAAAGGAGAGAAAGCATATCCAAATAAAACCGGGTTAGGCTTGAGTTTGAGTTTGGGTAGATGAATTAGATGCTAAATAGCTTAGTTTTTTAGCTCATAGTTGTTTTGATATTTGTGTTTGATTTAATCAACATAACAAACAAATATCTTTTCTTTTCAACATTTAAACCGACGAATTAATGGGCATAAATCCGCCATTGAATTCACGTCTCTATGAATGCTCATATTAATGGAGCGATTTTGCTTTTGCAGATAAAAGGGAGAAGAAATAGTTTCTTCACATAAGACAACAATGGTCAATCTCATTCATACACAACAAGAAAATCTCCTTCATGTCTCTTCTCTCTCTATTTTATGTGTCTTGATAATACACACAACACTAGCGTTCGTTAGACTTCTGATTTTGAGTGGTGCAAATCAGAAGATGGTGCGGTTGTATCCTGAGATTCTGATTGCGTCAAACCGTCACACTATGGGCAATTAAAGAAATAAGGAAAGAGTGTCTCGCCTCCGCACAAATCGTTTTTGGTTCTTAAGATATTGGTATCGAGTATTGTAATTTTCAAATTTATATTATCATTATCACAATTTTTCAGTTTGCCATATAGTAGAAATTGAGTTTAGAGTTTGTTTACCAGTTTCGATTGGATAAACTCAATACTTACTGTGACGAGAGCTTGCGAACCTCGGGTTTGTTTTTCTTTTACAAAGAGAGAAACATTAAATGAATTCTCATTGGAGATTCTAATTTAAATGTTACGATTGGTTTTTATGAAACCTACAATTTTCTAGTTTTTTTTAAAAAAACAAACCTGTTATTTCTGGTTTTTAAGAAACCTACAATTTTCTGATTTAAAAAAAAAATCTGGAAAAAAAAATCTGGAATTGTTTTGTGGCTTTGACCATCACACACATTTGGTGTAGACTTATTGACTACACGTTTGGTGTAGATGTTGGTCATGATATTTTTTACAAATCAAAAGTGGGTTGCTTGGAAAGGTTAACATGTAATATTTATAAAATGTCACACAATGGAATTATGAGGTGGAACTCCTCTTGTGTATAAAGTGGGAAAATTATAACAAGACCTAAAACTTGGATACACTTTGGTGTATTAGGGAAATGAAATATTCGGGCTGGGCTCATGATTTGGAATTTGGCAAAATAAGATTATCTTTTTGGTCCAAATTCATTTGTTAACATATTGTTGAATAAGTCAACACATATATCATCTCTTCTCTTTGATTTTGTAACTTCATATTTAATTGGAATTGAATGTCTAACTTAAAAAATTTAATCACCATTGAAGTGGAGAATTAATTCTCATAATGGTGGTCTTCTCCTCTTTAAGGCATATGTTGAAAACCAACTTGAGAATACTATGAAAATAGTTATATGTGATAGAAAAGGCAAGTTTAATGAGAATAAATGAGTTCTTCAGAGAAACGACATTATTCATCAAAAAAAAAAATTGTTCTTCATTCATTTAAATCTAATGAAGTTGCGGAACAAAATTATATACTTTTAGAGAGATAAAGAATGCACAAATACATAATTCTGAGTTATCTCAAAAATTGCGGAGGTAAGCGATGCTTACCACATAAAGTCATTGGCAAGAGGCCACATGAACTTTGAAGAGGTAAAGTACATTTATACAAATTCCCAAAAGTGTGGGGGGGGGGGGGGTACATAGCAAAAGTTGCCACACGAGTAATATAACTTGTAAATATTGGAAAACTATAACTAGAGTATTGAGCTATGCGCGATATACTTAAACTTATGGGATACATTAAACAATTGATCTCAAATGGAGTAATTTTCGTAGATTATATCTAATTAGATGACAACTTCAGATCCATTTATTAATGGTGTGTCATGAGATTAAATTAATAAATTATCAAGCGGAATGAGTTTTTAAACCTATGACTTAAGAGAAGGTTTGATGGTAACCCCACCTACATGAGTTGAGATCCCAAAATGTAGGTTCAAAGAGAAAACTAAATTAAGCTGAATCTGCTAAGAGCACTGAGAGACTTTAATCTCTTACCAATTTCTAGGATGATGAATAGTGCTTCCTGTATGTACATAGGATAAGCGTAACTTTTAATGATTTGAGTCCAAAGCTTTGAGATACAAATGGAGTATTATAGGATAATTCTTAATACAAAGCTAATGGCAAATCACCTTGTGAGTGTAAAATAGGGCCGTTTTTAGGAGAATGAAGGTGAGGTTACATTCTCCAAGTTCACTCATGATTAACCAGGCATGTTCAAGGCCAAAATTAACACAACAAATAACCTAGTTCTGTGAGAAAATGAAGTTGTGATATATCTGTTGTCTAGGTTTACAATAAATTTTGGGTGGTTCAAGACATCATGTTCACCACCTGGTCGAGTAAATCCGACAGATATTAAAATCAGTGGTTCAAAACTAAAAAATACTACCATCTCAGATGCGGTGATTTTTTCGCATGTATTCTCAAAAGTCCTTCTGTCGTGTCAGTCAGTCGAGTTTATCGAGTCGAGTCGTCATATGTTTAGAGTCATTTCTATTCATGTGGGGGATTGTTGGAACTTATTTTAATGAGTGTCATCGAACTACCTTATCGATCAACTTTTTAAATTAAAGTTCATTTGAATGAGAAATGAGCGTTCACAATTTGTTGCTTAAAGAGCACAAATTGGACAAATAGGAAAAATAGTCTCATATTGGAAACATGGAGAAAAATTCTCTAATATATAAGCGAGGATGTTTGTGTCTAGAGTCAAAGCCTTGAGACCAAAGTATGTTGTAAATGAGAAAAAGCATATCCAAATAAAATCAGGTTAGGCTTGAGTTTGAGTTTGGGTAGATGGGCTAGATGCTAAATAGCTTAGCTTTTTTAGCTCATACTTGTTTTGATATTTGTGTTTGATTTACTCAACATAACTAATAACAAATATCTTTTCCTTTCAACATTTAAACCGACGAATTAATGGTCATAAATCCGGCATTGAATTCACGTCTTCATAAATGATCATATTAATGGAGCGATTTTGCTTTTGCAAATAAAAGGGAGAAGAAATAGTTTATTCACAGAAGACAACAATGGTCAATCTCATTCATACACAACAAGAAAATCTCCTTCATGTCTCTTGTCTCTCTATATTCGGTGTCTTTATAATACACACAACACTAGCGTTCGTTAGACTTCTGATTTTGAGTGGTGAAAATCAGAAGATGGTGTGGTTGTATCCTGGGATTTTGATTGCGTCAAACCGTCACACTATGAGCAATTAAAGAATTAAAGAAAAAATGTCTCGCCTCCACACAAATCGTTCTTGGTTCTTAAGATATTGATATCAAGTATTGTAATTTTCAATTTTATATCATCATTATCACAATTTTCAGTTTGCCATATAGTAAAAATTGAGGTCCTACATATTATTCTACACTGTCAATTAATTGCGTGTATAGATTCTCAACTTTTCTCTACCTTACTTTTTGTGTTTGGCAATGATTCATGAGAGTTTTTGTTTTTGTATCTTCATGTCAATTTTTCAGTATTGTTATTCAACTATTTTCAAGTATTGTTGTTACACTATTTCCATTAGTAATACTTTCAATATTCTTTCGCTCAGGAAAAGAGCTCTATTATTGTTTATGTATTAGTGTTGGTAGAATGGTAGATGATGGAGTTTTATAGATATGATGAAATGTCCCCTCGTACGTTAAAGGTTTCCATGTAATTTTCAAAGAAAATTTATGTATTAGTGTTGGTAGAATGGTAGATGATGGAACGATACTTTAATAATTAGATTTTGTGTAGAAAAATATGTAGAATTAATAAAGGTTTCTTGCTAAACAAGACCCTTATTTGAAGTCAATTCCAAAACTAGACTCCTCTTACTTTTTTTTTCAAAATGCCTTAAGATACCCTTTCAAACTTCTTTTTTCACAAAAATACCTAACGTAGACTTCACAAGAGAAGTCTAGTAGCTGAGTTTGAAAAATAATAACCCAAAGATTCTCACATAATTACGAAACCGCCATCTTCTTCAATTGCTCCCAACCACCATTACCAACAAAAATTGAGCTCTAAATGCTTCAACCAACTGAATTAAGAGATGTTAAAGCTCTATAATCAAGCTAAAAGCTCCATTTTTCTCGATCTCCACTCTCATTCTCTCTCTTTTCAACTATTAAACTCTAAGATCTCTTTCTCAAAATTCACCATTCTTAGATCTTGCGATTTACTATTGGTGTGAGCAGTTCTTGACCGTCAACGAAGCTAAAAACAAGATCAAACCGAAATTTGGTAATTTTTGCTTCATTTTCACTGATTTTCCAGAAGGCAGACTTCTTAGGTGAAGTCTCAATAGTTAACTAGGGGTTAGTTTTGCAATTGACTTTTTGCTTCACAGACTTCACGATGGAAGTCTCAGGTTTTTCCTTTGAAAACAAAAAAGCAGTCTTCAGACTTCACATATGAAGTCTATGTACATGAGGTTAGTTTTGCAATTGACCGTAAGTTTGAATTTTATTTTAGACTTCTCCTGTGAAGTCTGTTAAAAGGAAGGGTTAGTTTTGCAATTGACTTGAACAAAATTTTTTTATCAAGATTTAACCTGAGAAGTCTGCTTGAAAAAGGAGGTTACTTTTACATTTGACCGAAATTTTGAAACATTGACTATTGATAGACTTCTCAGATGAAATCTGCAACCATCAGAAATTCTGGAATTAAAAAAATAATTTTTTTTGGTCAATTGCAAAAGTAACTCTTGTTCTACTCAGACTTCTCAGGCGAAGTCTCATGTAAAAGTCAAATTCTAGTCAATTGCAAAACTAGACCCTACTTTATGGGTAGACTTTGCCGGAGAAGTCTCTGAAGGCAAAAAGACTTCATGATGGAAGTCTCATTACGTAATAGACTTCACAGGCGAAGTCTCATAGTGATGAGACTTCCGAGATGAAGTCTAATGAAAAAGTCAAAGCTGTGGTCAATTGCAAAACTAGACCCCAAACTGATATAGACTTCTCAGACGAAGTCTCATTGTGTAGGAGACTTCGCCTGTGAAGTCTCCTTAAAAAGTCAAAATATGGTCAATTGCAAAACTAGACCCCTACTTTCAGACTTCTCAGGCGAAGTCTCCTCTGAATTCTTTAGCAGATTTCATCTGAGAAGTCTGTTGGAAGACTTCATCCGAGAAGTCTCAAATGATAATTTTAGTAAAAATAAAATTTTAGCTTATTTGTAATTAGTTATTTTTATTTTCTTGTCCTAACATGTGTGTTACGTATGGCTTTTGATGTTTTAGAAATTTGAACTATTTTTATCATATAATTATTTTAAATTATTTTTCTTAACTTATTAGGTACTTAGCTTATAATATTTAGACTTCACTGAGGAAGTCTGTCCGGAGACTTCGTTTGAGAAGTCTTTTGCACTAACATTTTGAAAAATGTATTTCTATCATCTCTATTTTATATTTTCGAGATTTTAATTGTTTTTCATGTGTATTAGTTATTGTTGTTGTTTATGTATGAATTTCACATCTTAATGTGTTATATTTTGTCTTAAATCGATTTTATTAGTTTCTAGTAGTTATTTATTGCGAGACTTCAAAGCTTTGAAGTCTCGTAATAGACTTCGTATGAGAAGTCTATCGATAGACTACTTCTGAGAAGTCTCATACGATGATGTATAGTAAAAATGAAATTTTAGCTTATTTGTAATTAGTTAATTTTTTTTTTCTTTATCCTAACATGTGTGTTATGTGTAAAGTCTCTTGTACTAACTTTTTAAAAAATTTCATTTGTATCTTATCTCTTGCACTAATGTATGAGTTTCACATCTCAATGTGTTAATCTGTCCATATTTATGTGGCTTATGACATTTTTTATATGTGTTTTTAGTACTTAAGATTTTGTAACTTTATTTTTGTTAAATTAAGACTTGATGTTTAATTTAATAAGTTTCGCAAAAAGTACTTTCTTTGTCAATATAACTTTTATTAATTGGAAATATCATTGTACAAGAGATTTATAATCCATGAAGGAAAATTACAATTGTTTGTTTTACATCTACAACATTATATGTAAGAATTAAATGCTAGGAGAGCCCAGAACCGTCTTGGTGTGAAGTCTCACAGTGAAGTCTCATTGTGAAGTCTCACGGTGAAGTATGGGTGTAAAGTCTCACAGTGAAGTCTGGGTGTGAAGTCTCATAGTGAAGTATGGTTGTGAAGTCTCACAGTGAAGTCTGGGTGTGAAGTCTCACAGTGAAGTCTGGGTGTGAAGTCTCAATAGTGAAGTCTGGGTGTGAAGTTCACCCGTGAAGTGTGGTTGTGAAGTCTGAGTGTGAAGTCTCACAGTGAAGTCTGGGTGTGAAGTCTCACAGTGAAGTCTGGGTGTAAAGTCTCACAGTGAAATATGGTTTGTGAAGTCTCACAGTGAAGTCTGGGTGTGAAGTCTCACAGTGAAGTATGGTTGTGAAGTCTCAAAGTGAAGTCTAGGTGTGAAGTCTCAAAATGAAGTCTCGGTGTGAATTCTTAGTGTAAAATCTAGATCTGTAAAAATAAAGAGAAAAACAAAGACTCATATACAAACACAAAAATAACGCAAAAAAAATCAGATAAATTAACAAAAAATTTAGAAATCATACTCAACATAAATTATTTAGACTTGAAATTCATAATGAATCCTCTAAATGAAATTCCTTACCTATTTTCTGGTGGTGTTACGCCTCAGATCTGTAACAAGCATAAAAATAAGTTAGTAGGATGAAGACGATGGTTAAAAATGTTAGTAATAATGAGAGAGTGGTTAGTCCGATCTGAGGATGGAGAAAATAACACTTTTGAGGAGAGATTAATAGTGACGAAAAAAACGAAGAAAAAACAATAAAAGCAACGTCTTACCGACGACGGTACGGTGGAGTGGCATTGAAGATGGAGAGATCCTTGCTATTTTACAGAGGTTTTAGAGAAAGAGAGAGAGAGAAGAGAGAGAGAGAGAGAGAGAGAGAGAGAGAGAGAGAGAGAAGGAGAGAGATCGAGAGAGAGAGAGAGAGAGAGAGAGACTTCAATCTAAATTTCAGACTTCACCTATGAAATTCAAAGTTTTTCTATTTTTGTTTTAATTTTTCAAATTTTTTTGAAAATTTTGATTTTTTTTTGAAATTTCAGACATTACCTTTGAAGTTTTAGACTTCACTTTTGAAGTTTTAGACTTCACCTCTGAAATTCAAATTATTTAAAAAAAATTTCGATTCTTTTGAATTTTTTCAAATTTTTTTGAATTTTTAGACTTTATCTTTGAAATTTCAGACTTCACCTCTGAAATGCGAAATTTTTTTTTAAAATTTGGTTTTTTTTGAATATTTTCGATATTTTTTGAAAATTTTCAATATTTTTTGAAAATTTGATTTTTTTTCAATTTCAAACTTCACTTTTAAAATTTCAGACTTCATCTTTTAAGTTTTAGACTTCACCTTTGAGGTTTTAGACTTCACCTCTGAAATTTCAGACTTCTACAAAGAAGCGTACGCTTACAAAATGTTACAAACTTCATACACGAGACTCCACCCGAGACCCGAGAAGTCTGTAAGCCCTAAACTCTAAAATTTTAATATTGTTTTCACTTTTCGTTAACAAATACTTACATTTGACATCAAAATAATATAATATACCTAAAATCTAACAACTATATGAAAGATCGACATTTTATATCAAAAATATATGAACTGAAGTCTAACTCTAAATATATATACATGGATTTTTAAAAATTGGCAAACCCTAAACCTATTATGCTTCATATGGTTTACATAACATGGTTTAGTTTTATGAAATCTTATGAAATTCTATTTTTAAACCTTAGACATTGATTTAAAATAATTTATTTATCAAAAATTTTGAACAAAATATTTTTTGTAATTTTTTAATTTAAATTTAAGATTAAATTACAGTTGCAGACTTCGGTAGGGAAGTCTGCGACTATTTATGATTTTCTAAAACATAATAAACCTTACATGCTTTAATTTTATGAAATTTTCTAAAATTTTAATTTATAAAGTTCATATTCGAATAATCTTATTTTTTGAAAAAAAAATTACATTGAAATTATTTTTTAATTTAAATCTAATGTTTAATTACGGTTTAGACTTCATGGATGTCATGAACGAAGTCTACTATGAGACTTCGTTCATGAAGTCTCCTCTGCGCGAATGTTAGAACTGTAAATGCAATTTCTGTTTTTTGTTCGCAAATAAGGGGGTTAATGTAATTTCTCTACCCTAAAGGTATAGTTTTGTATTTGTTTCAATTTGGGGTCTAGTTTTGCATTCAAACTCAATTTTGGGTCTAGTTTTAGCAATTTCCTCAATCAATAAATCAATAAATCAATAATTAAATACTTTATTTTAATAACAAAATGAGTTACTTTATTAAACTTTGAATAACACAAAACTTTTATTGACTTTATAAAATCATCACTCGAATAATTCTATATTATAAAGATTTTAGAATACTTATTACAAATACACAAACTAATAACACTAAATTTTAATAGATTTAAAAAAAACTTTATTAAATAACACTAAAATCTTTACAACATTTAAATATTTATAACTCCATCTAAATACACAAATAAATAACATTCCCTAAATTATACTTGAAACTCTAGTGTTATTGGATATTATATTCGTATATCATGTTTAATAGATTCTAAAGTTTGGTGTTATTCAACTATATTAAATACTTCAATAAATTTCTGTGTTATTCACAAATTAAATAAATTTTTTAATTTTTGTATATTGAGTTGAAATATTATGGAGTTTCATGAGTAAATTATTAGAATCAAAATCCAAGGTATATTGAAGAGATCTTGAAATCCACACAAATAAATTCTTAAAAATAATAGGGCTTCTTGCTAAAGTAGACCCTTATTTGAAGTCAATTCCAAAACTAGACCCCTCTTCCTTTTCTTTTCAAAATGCCTTAAAATACCCTTCCCAGCATTTTTTTTCACAAAAATACCTAGCGCAGACTTCTCCTGTGAAGTCTGGTAGCTGGGTTTGAAAAACAATAACCCAAAAATTCTCACGTAATAACAAAAATGCCATCGTCTTCAATAGTTTTCAACCACCATTACCAAACAAAATTGAGCTCTCAATGCTTCAAACAACCGAATTAAGTGATGTTAATGCTTTAAAACTGAGTTAAAAGCTCCATTTTTGTCGATCTCCTCTCTCATTTCAACCATTTAACTCTATAATATCGTTTTCAATATTTACCATCCATATATCTTGCGATTTACTAAGATTCGAGCATAATAACGCTTGGGTTGCTTGGGTATTGTTGGCGTGATCAGTTCTTGGCCGTTTAAGAAGCTAAACACAAGCTCAAACCGAATCTTGGTAATTTTTGCTTCATTTTCTCCGATTTTCCAGAAGGCAGACTTCATGGGTGAAGTCTCAATAGTCAACTGGGGGTTAGTTTTGCAATTGACTTTTTGGGTCTCAGACTTCACGATTGAACCACGATGAAGTCTGAAGTTCTCCTTTGAAAACAAAAAACGGTGTTTAGACTTCACCGTCGAAGTCTGGTTACAAGGGGTCTAGTTTTGCAATTGACCGTTAAGTCTGACTTTGTACAAAGACTTCTTCTGTGAAGTCTGCGAAAAAAGGCGGTTAGTTTTGCAATTGACCGGAACGAAGACTATTTATCGAGACTTCATCTGAGAAGTCTGCGTGAAAAAGGGGTTAGTTTTGCATTTGACCAAAATTCCGAAACATTGACTATTGGTAGACTTCTCGTATGAAGTCTACAACCATCGGTAATTCTGGAATTTAAAAATAAATTTTTTTGGTCAATTGCAAAAGTAACCCTTTTTCTAAATAGACTTCTCAGACGAAGTCTCATGTAAAAGTCAAACTCTGGTCAATTGCAAAACTATACCCTACTTTATGGGTAGACTTCGCCGAAGAAGTCTCTGAAGGCAAAAAGACTTCATCGAGGAAGTCTAATTACGTAATAGACTTCCTAAATGAAGTCTATTACCAAAAAGACTTCCTAGATGAAGTCTACTAAAAAAGTCAAAACTGTGGTCAATTGCAAAACTAGACCCCAAACTGGTATAGACTTCTCTGACGAAGTCTCCTTGTGTAGCAGACTTCGCATGTGAAGTCTGCTCAAAAAGTCAAAATCTGGTCAATTGCAAAATTAGACCCGTGCTTCAGACTTCACGGGCGAAGTCTGCTTCAGATAGCAAAGCAGACTTCATCGAAGAAGTCTACTAAGAGACTTCGCCTGTGAAGTCTCTAATGATAATTTCAGTAAAAATGCAATTTTAGCCTATTTGTAATTAGTTTTTTTTTTCTTGTCCTAACATGTGTGTTACGTATGGCTTTTGATGTTTTAGAAATTTGAACTATTTTAATCGCATAATTATTTTTTTATATTTTTTCTGAACTTATTAGGTGTTTAGGTTATAAATTTAGACTTCACGGGCGAAGTCTGCTTCCCATAGCAGAGCAGACTTCATCAAAGAAGTCTACTAAGAGACTTCGCCTGTGAAGTCTCTAATGATAATTTCAGTAAAAATGCAATTTTAGCCTATTTGTAATTAGTTTTTTTTTTCTTGTCCTAACATGTTTGTTACGTATGGCTTTTGATGTTTTAGAAATTTGAACTATTTTAATCGCATAATTATTTTTTTATATTTTTTCTGAACTTATTAGGTGTTTAGGTTATAAATTTAGACTTCACGGGCGAAGTCTGCTTCCCATAGCAGAGCAGACTTCATCAAAGAAGTCTACTAAGAGACTTCGCCTGTGAAGTCTCTAATGATAATTTCAGTAAAAATGCAATTTTAGCCTATTTGTAATTAGTTTTTTTTTTCTTGTCCTAACATGTTTGTTACGTATGGCTTTTGATGTTTTAGAAATTTGAACTATTTTAATCGCATAATTATTTTTATATATTTTTTCTGAACTTATTGGGTGTTTAGGTTATAAATTTAGACTTCACAGAGGATGTCTGTGCGTAGACTTCGTTCGAGAAGTCTCTTGCACTATCTTTTTAAAAAATGGATTTGTATCATATATAATATGCATTTTCGAGATTTTAAATTTTTTACATGTGTATTAGTTATTGTTGTTGTTTATGTATGAATTTCACATCTCAATGTCTTATATTCTATCTTAAATCGATTTTACGAATTTCTGATAATTATTTTTCAACAGACTTCACCTTTGAAGTCTACTGTGAAACAAACTAACAGTTTGCCTTTGTGTTGTTTCAAATGTCTTTCAGAAAATGGTTCATGTACCTGCTGTCTTTGGAGAATGGGTGATGAGAGACTGTAAGTGGCATTTTGAGGTGGATCATCCCAAAGGAGGGAGAATGTTTTTCTTGAGTGATTCTTGTACACACCGTGAACTCATTGAGATGGCACTAGCAGACTATGAGCTGGACAAGAACGACTTCGTCGAGTTAACTTACTCGTTGCCGAATTCAATGTTGCAACTAACGGACACGGATTGTCCTACACCACCTATGCATGTCTCAAATGATAGACAAGTGCGGTCCTTGGTTGAGTTATGTAAAACGCATGCTGTACGCCTTTGCGTCTCGAGTCGTTTTGGTATGGCTAGTGGCAATGAGGTTGCTGGTGAAAGTGTTGACGAAGACCTTCAGGATGTAGAAGAGTTTGAAGACGAAGATATGGATATATCTGATGGTGGTGAGGTTAACGTCAACGACGATGGTGATGATGATGATGATGATGCGGAAGAATCTCATGCTGGTGAGGTTAAAGAAGAATACCTTGAGGATTATACTGTGTATGGGAAAGTTGAGGATGAGGATGGTAGTGAAAATGATGATGAGGATAATACGTGTCCTGTTGCGGAAGGTGGCTTTGTTGGTGAAGGCCCAAGATCCAACATGACATGGTCAGACGGTATCTATACGACTGCGAGTTTTCCTACAAAGGATGCGCTTGTATCCGAGCTGCGGTTGACGGCTATAATGTCGAAATTCACGTTCAAAGTGCATAAGTCTACACAAAAGTTGTTCGTAGCCATCTGCGGTGTGAAAGGATGCAATTGGAGGATTAGAGCGGCTGTGAAAAATGAACCAAAAAGGTTTTGGGTTACCTTGTACAAAAAAGATCATACTTGCAATGTTGCAGACCGAATTTCTCTGCGCAAACGTCATGCTCCGAGATATATTGCTAAACTGTTTTATGATGAATGGGGAACAATCGATGGAGTAACGCCGAAGATGATTAGATCTGCAATGAAGAATAAATATGGTATGCAGATGAATTATACCACTTCCTATAGAGCTTTAATATTTGCACAACACTTGGTGAGGGGAACAGCGGAAGATGGATATGAGCAGCTGCCGTCTTATCTCTATCGCATCGGGCTAGCCAATCCCGGAACTGTCACTGATCTTGTGGTTGATGATCAAAACAGATTCAAATATCTGTTTATGGCTCTTGGAGCCTCTATTACCGGTTTTCAGTTTCTGAGAAGAGTTATGGTGGTGGATGGGTGTCATCTACCGGGGAAGTATGGTGGAGTTATGCTAGTGGCTTGCGGCCAGGACGGGAATTTCCAAATATTCCCGTTAGCTTTTGCTATTGTAGACTCTGAAAATGATGAATCATGGCAATGGTTTTTCACCAAGTTGAGTGGATGTGTCTCCGATCAATTTCCTTTGGTCATAGTGTCCGACAGGCACGCCTCGATTAAGAATGCCATTTAAACTGTTATGCAATGGGCAACAAGAGGGATATGTTATTATCACCTACAGAATAACATAGTCACGAAGTACAAGGGAAAGCAACTTATGTACTTGGTGAGAGGGGCTGCATATGCATATACGCATTATGATTTTAACTGATACATGGACGCCTTACGTGAGACGAAGCCTGAGCTTGCAGCTTACTTGGAGAACACAGATGTGAAACTATGGGCCCGCGTTCACTTTCCAGGAGAACGATACAACATACAAACGAGCAACATTGCTGAATCGATAAACTCCGCACTTAAGCCAGCTCGAGGATTTCCCATACCCTTTCTTTTGGAATTTATACGAGAGAAGCTAGGAATATGGTTTTTTAAAAGGTGAGAAGACGCTATGATTCTCACAATAAAACATAGCAAGGGAGTTGAATATTTGCTAACTATTTGTCAGCATTATGCTGACCAGATGACTGTCGAGCGCATAGACGGTTGGCGATTTCACGTGATGGGATGACATAGAGATTATATCGTTGATTTCCAACATCGAACATGTGGATGTGGAGTGTATAATGTTGAGAAAATACCTTGCTCGCATGCTATTACTGCTGCTCATGAGCTTAAAATAGATGTTGCCGCCCTTGTATGCCCGTCATACACAAAGGAATATTTGTATTCGACGTATGCAAGCAACATTTTCCCCAAAACCATCGATATCAAAGAGCCCGATTTTGCCAAAGTTTTCCTTCCACTCATCCGGCGTCCTCCTGGAAGGCAGAAGAAGTCAAGGTGGCAAACGTGGCTTAAAATCGCAAGAAAGACTGCGCCAAAACCACGGAAGGCTCACAAGCAATATAGTTGTTCAAAATGCAGGCAATCTGGACATACTCGCGATAACTGTGTAAGTAAAAATCTTTTTTTTGAGGGGACTCTGTTTTTAAGGAGACTCTGTTTTAGAGGGGACTTGAAGTCTCTTGAAGAAGTCTATAACTAGATGTTCAGGACGCAGAAGAAGTCTGTGGAAGTCTGTAGATGAAGTCTTCCACTGAAGTCTAAAACTAGGAGTTCTGTACGAAGATGAAGTCTAAAACTTTTTTACTTATATTATTATGCTTTTTATTTGCTGCTGAAGTCTAAAACTTTTTGTATTTTTGCGGTTTTAATTTATCGAGTATTGCGGTTTTAATTGTATGACCAATTTTTTTTGTATTTTTACGAAGATGAAGTCTAAAACTTCTTTACGGTCCCGATCGGTTATGTAAACTTGAGCAATGAAATACACAAACATATCTCCTTCACCCAACTCTGGCTCAGTCAACATCTTCAAAAGAGCCTCAAATACTATGGTTATGTTGTATTCGGGACTCCAGTGCTCAGGTAGGAGCATCTTCAAGTAGATACTCCTGCGATCAACATTAGGGTGGTAGATCGCGGTGTTGAAACCAAACTACATTAACCAAACCCACACGATATTTAAGAAATTTCCAATTACATGAAAAGGACATATTCTATTACTAATTGTCCCTATGTGTGTTACTAACTATTAAACATGCGTGCGTTTCCCAAGTTCTATTTGTGTAACTAGAATATGATCAAAACTTACATGTGGGAGTTTCAGCGGGTAGTGTGGCGGATAATGAACATTCACTTTGAAAACCCCTCCCTCATAAGGGGAGCCAATAGGGCCAAATAGCATACCCTCCCAATGGAATATGTCATCGGCCACATGTCCTAAAATAATTTGGTAAGAAATTAGAAGCTTGCATGAACTTTAATATCTGAAAATATTGAAATTAAATTTTGGTGAAGCTGTATAGAGATTACTTGCCGTGAAGTGTGGATGTGGATTCTTCAAGAGGTTCTTCAAACCTCTTTTGATGACTGTTGGTGTGTACGACATTTTTTTTTTAAGAGATTTGAGATTTCCTTAGATAGCAATAGATGAAATTGTAATTTTTAGATCTACTCAGTAATAGTGATTTAAAGAAGTAGGTTACGTGTTTTGTTGAAGAGTAATAATGATAAGAAGCGACATTTCACGAAGGTCCGCTTCGTTTTGCGTGCTTTTTTTTATCGGGAATAGAGAAGTCTAAATGAGTGAGAAGTCTCTAACTTAGAATCTTTACGAAGATGAAGTCTCCAGTAGATGTCTGCGATTGAAGTCTCCTACAGAAGTGTGTGGCAACCGGTGAACACGCTTATAACTTCTAGAATGGCTTTAGGATCAAGAGGGGTGGAGCGGTGATCGTGGTGCTTAAATTATGGAGGATCAATCCGTTCGCGCGTAAGTGTGTTATTCACTACAGTTTTACATATCGTAATTGATCTCGACAATACTATTCTAATTCCCACAGGTGGTGATGTTGACATTTGGCTTGAAACTGAAGAAGGCTTATCAGACATTTTGTTCAACCCGGCGATGGAAGAGGTTGAAGATTTGAGAGACGACTTCTTGATGTTTGATATGATAGCAAGATACAGGGCAATTGTTCCTAGATAAAGAATTTATCTATCTAAATCTCTGTTTAAGAACATAAGTTTCAATTATTTTAAACTTTGTTTTAAATTTATTTGAATTTCGTACGATAACAAAATCTTACAGACTTCACACGCGAAGTCTACCGTGAGACTTCAACCGATATTCGAGAAGTCTGTAAGCCCTAAACTCTAAAATTCAAATGTTTTTTCATTTTTTGTTAACAAATACTAACATTTGACATCAAAATAGTATAATATATTCAAAATCTAACAACTATACGAAGGATCGTCATTTTATATCAAAAACATATCAAACTAAGTCTAACCTTAAAGATATATGCATGGATTCTTGCAACCTCTAATCTATATGCCTCACATGGTTTACATCAAATGGCTTAGTTTTATGAAATTTTATTTTTAAACCTATTCGATTTGATTTAAATAATATATCTTTCAAAAATTTTATCGAAATATTTTTTTATCATTTTTTATTAAAATTTCACATTTAGTTACGGTTCCAGACTTCATGGTCGAAGTCTGCGACTGTTTATGGTATTTTAGAATATAATCAGCCTTACATACTTAAAATTTATGAAAGTTTTGGAAATTTTAATTTATAAAGTTCATATTTTAGATAATCTTATTTTCTTTAGAAGAAATTGCATTGAAAATATTTTTTATTATTTTCCTAATTTAAATCTAAGGTTTAATTACGGTTCAGACTTCATGGATGTCATGAACGAAGTCTACTGTGAGACTTCGTTCAAGAAGTCTACGCCGCGCGGAGGTTATAATTGTAATTGCAGTTTTTGTTTTTTTTACAAATAAGGGGGTTAATGTAATTTTCATACTCTAAAGGTCTAGTTTTGCATTTGTTTCAATTTGGAGTCTAATTTTGCATTCAAACTCGATTTTTGGTCTAGTTTTAGTAATTCCCCTTTATATTATTATTTTTAAAATCATTTAAATATAATCAAATTTGTTTATTTTCTTAATTATAAATGTCGACGTTAGTAAAAACCCCTTCTAATGTTTGTTATTTAATCTATAGAAGATATATTTCAATAAAAACAAACCAGATATGTATTTGTTTTTTTTTTTTTGAAGTTTTAAATATATAGAATTAGATGTATGTATTATAGTTTTATGAGATTTCAGATTAATATGGAAATGATTGAAAATTACCTTACAAATTTTTTATACATGATGCATATGTGTTAAGACTATGAGCTTCTAACTCAAAACTATTTGGCAATGAGTGGTGTGGCCCATATATCTTATATATTAGTGAAGACCCCTTACAACTTCCGATGTGGGATATTAATCCCTAATACGCTCCCTCGAGATGATGGCTCCTTTGACCATTAATCTCGATATGTTTGGGTTTAGATCGATGGCTTTCGGGCATGATCGATTATTGGACCAACTTTGGTCGGATCGGGTTGAATTGTATGGATCGGGGTCTGATACCATGTTAAAACTATGGGCTTCCAACTCAAAACTAATTGGCAATGAATGGAATGGCCCATATTATATATTAGTGAAGATGCCTTCCAACTTCCGATGTGGGATATTAATCCCTAATAATATGTACTTACGTTCGTGCATGATTTTTGGTAGTCGCATTTTGTTTGGTTTCCTAAACCTAAGATCAAATACTGGAGAGTAGATTGACCAGCTTTACGCCCATAAATGGTACCAAACAATGCTTTTTGAAGTTCCTCTAACGCATGTTGAAAGTTGTTCAAGAAAGAGTTAGAACATATGTATTGAATGTTATGAGTTTAAAAGTATTCTTTTCTCTATAAGATACGAATCATGAGCTTGGATTTGACCGGAGAGAGGGTGGGATCCCAGTAAACGATACTTAGACACATATTTATATTTAGGAAAAGAAAAACTATCCCGAAATGTGGTGTATGGGTTGTTCATATGGCGGCTCCCGACATGAACAACATGTGGAGTAGGTTTTGCACACTAGTCTTGATCCATAACATGCCACTGGAGCATATACTGCGTAAGTAGGGTTAGCTTGATGATGTTTTAAGTACTTTGTCATCCAAAGTGTTATTGTCATCAGCTATTTACGAATGCAGGTCCATCCGTAAGTAGGGTACTTGTGCTATATATCACTAAGGACTCTAGGAGCACTACCAATTGTTTTTTTTTTTTTTCTTGCTTTTGAACTATGGATAATAACTTTATGAACTCATGATCACCTTCTCATCATTATACATGAACAAACTATGTAAAGACATAAATTCAGAGAGGAGTCGCCAAAGGGAGTGATAGTCTGATTTGAAAAGTGCGATAGAGTATATTGAAACTATTATCTTTTGTTCGTTTTAGATCTAGTTTAGTTATTGTGATTTGTATTACACTTTTACTAAAAGATCATAACTTAAACACTTAAAGCCAAACTGAGGTTTCTTTTGTTAATTAATC
>SMJT01000059.1:0-26983 GCA_004349715.1 Crucihimalaya himalaica | reverse complement strand
CTACGATAACAAAATCTTACAGACTTCACATGCGAAGTCTACCGTGAGACTTCACCCGAAACTCGAGAAGTCTGTAAGCCCTAAACTCTAAAATTCGAACGTTTAATTCACTATTTGTTAACAAATACTAACATTGACATCAAAATAGTATAATATATTCAAAATCTAACAACTATACGAAGGATTGCCATTTTATATCAAAAACATATCAATCTAAGTCTAACCCTAAAGATATATGCATGGATTCTTACCCATTGGTAACCTCTAACCTATATGCCTCACATGGTTTACATCAAATGGCTTAGTTTTATTAAATTTTTTTTAAACCTATTCGATTTGATTTAAAAAAATTTATCTTTCAAAAATTTTGATCGAAATATTTTTTTATCATTGTTTAATTAAAATTTCACATTTAATTACGGTTCAAACTTTATGGTCGAAGTCTGCGACTGTTTATGGTATTTTAGAACATAATCAACCTTACATGCTTAAAATTTATGAAAGTTTCGGAAATTTTAATTTATAAAGTTTAATTTATGAAAGTTTCGGAAATTTTAATTTAGAAATTGCATTGAAAATATTTTTTATTATTTTCCTAATTTAAATCTAAGGTTTGATTACGGTTCAGACTTCATGGATGTCATGAACGAAGTCTACTGTGAGACTTCGTTCAAGAAGTCTACTGTGAGACTTCATTCAAGAAGTCTACGAAGTCTACTGTGAGACTTCGTTCACGAAGTCTACTGTGAGACTTCGTTCACGAAGTCTACTTCGCGCGGAGGTTAGAACTGTAATTGCGGTTTCTGTTTTTTTGTTTGCAAATAAAGGGGTTAATGTAATTTCCATACCCCAAAGGTCTAGTTTTGCATTTGTTTCAATTTGGGGTCTAGTTTTGCATTCAAACTCAATTTTGGGTCTAGTTTTAGCAATTCGTCCAAAGACGAATGTAATGTCTAAACGAATACTTTACAATTATGAAAGATGCATGCACCCATCGAAGATATCTTTGCAAATATGAAGGATGCGAAACAACATTTGTAATATTGGAACCAAACATAATCTCGAAAAATTGGAATCAATAAATTATTGTTCAGATTTTTTAATCTTTTATCAATTACGGATAAATAATCAGTAATTAAACATACATAAAAACGTGAAATATCACATTTACTATTGTCAAAAACAAAAATGTTAGCATCCGCTACTATTTTTATTTTACTCGCGCGGATAGCTCCCTAGTGTCTACTCCTAATAATCGTTTATATTGTATGAACGTTCAAACTTCAAACAAAGAAACCAAAATTATGCATATTCTCTCTTGGGATTTGAACTCGGGGAACACCTTTCATTTTAATTTACAGAAACAGCTTACTCATTGAATCGTACTTTTCTCTCCTAGTTACGAATTGAATTTACTTTTCTATGGCATAGGAATGATAAAAATTAAGAAAATTACAACGATATTTTTTCGTCTCTAAGTAAATAAAGTGGATAAAGCACCCTTTTACCCTTTTCATAAAGTATTTAGCAAATTAACTCTTTAATATTTTCAAACATAAACTCTGATTTGAGTTTCATTTAAGAAATGTTTTGGTGCTACATATACAAATGTGTTAGAACTATAATTTAAATTAGACAATTACTTTGGAATAACGTTAATATATATTCGTAAATGTGTTACAAAATGTTTGGATAGTGGATTAGGATCCTTACAATTACTGCATTTCCATCACCAAAAAATATATTTAGAAATGCTTTTTAAAAATAAATAGTGGAATAGGAAATGACATATATAATGATTTCATGTAAATATGATTTTAAGCACATTCCATCTCTATATATCTTGTTAAAAGTGATATCTCTATTATGACACAACATCCACTTATGACAAAAAAGTGGATTCTCTGTCGTTTACAAGTCGCATGTACATACATACACACATTCACATAAATGGTACATGTATGTATGAAGTTTAGAAAACGACAAATATAATGATTTCATGTATATATGATTTTAAGCACATTCCATCTCTATATTTTGTTAAAAGTGATATCTCTATATTATAATGGGAGGTTTGTCAAAAGGAACGAAAAAATGAAATAAAGAAGGGCAAGAGGGGTTGTGTCGTGGGGTCACAATGACACAACATTCACTTACAAAAAAAGAGAGTAAATGTGAAGATGATATTCTATAAAATTTATTTTCTTATTTTTTTCGTTGTTGGTGCTTTGCAAAATTTAATCTTCACTTTTGAGTTGGAATCCGAATTCCTCTTATCAACCAAAATTTCAGCTTCGAATATTTTTGTATCAATTAAAATTCTCACAAGTTAGTAATGTTTAAAGTTTAAGATATAATTCAGAACATGTATGATTTTTTGTATTTTTTTTATGATATAAAATGTTTCCGAACCCATGGGGACAAAATTACTTAGAAAACTTTGACACTTTTGCAGACGCATGAAACTAATAAAAATCAACTTAGGTCGTGTTTTCAATAGTTGTGTGGCATGGAATAACAACATTTGAATTCAGCATTGTATAGTCTTCTTTCTCTACCGGTCAACATTCTTTAACTTTGATTTTTTCCTTCTATGCTGTTCTCGTCTTGTCTTGCTATATCGACTAAAAGCCAACTACTGTAGTTTTTTTTTTTATTTTTTTTTTCTATATGTAAAAATTATTTTATTAAAATAAATTTACATGTCTAACAAATGTAATCTAATGTTTTGTGCGGTTTTTTAATAACCGTCTGAATTCACACAAATATTTTATTTTGTTGATAAAAAAAAGTTTAAATTTATATTTTTTATGCAGTTTTTAAAAACTAAGGTCATGATTAGGGATAAGTAGGATGCAGAATTCGAAATAAATATTGAAAACCTCTGGTTGTGAGCCAATCAACAAAAGTAATATCAGTTTACGTTTTTAAAAAAAAAATGCAGATTTAAAACAGATAATAGACAGACCGCGTTTCTATACGGTATCAGTATTTTATCTAGTGGTTTAGTCAAAATTATGTATTAACCGCACTTATTCCACAAATAAGGTACCGCAGTTAAACCATACGACACTGTCAAATCACTTTTCTCGCATTCGCCATTCGGACCCTAGATAGTGAAAGTTGAAAACTAGATTGAGACAAATATTGGATCGGGGACATGTATCTTATATAATTAGAGGTTCAATTAAATCAAATGATGTGGTGGTGGGAGCGACATGTTTGAGTGGTATAATCGTAAATCACACGCCGGTTTTAGATTCTTGTTTCTTTCTCTCTGATAAGTGTGAGACTTCTGTTTTGTCTTTCGAGTCATTACCATGTGCCTTGTCTCCGACAACACTCTCTCTCTCTCTCTCTCTCTCTCTCTCTCTCTCTTCCTCTGGTTCACATGGAACTTCAATAACATTCACTACTTTTAAGGTTCTCATCTCAGAAAAAGTCAGGTGGGTACTACTAAAATTGGATTTTTTCCCACTTAGAACAATTCTGTTTGATATTTGATTCCTAAAGTTTATAACTTTTGTTAATCTTTATATCTCTTATGACTATGATCATATTAGGTCTTAAATCATCTTTCTCTCTTGATCCTGTTGGAAAATTCTTTGATTTGGAGGTTATGTTGCTTACTTAACCTAAAAAGGTAGAAAGTTGCTTCTCTCTCTGTTTTTATCAGTAGATTTGATTTGTGTATGAGTTATTCTGCTATTAAGTTACATATAGAGGAATTGGGTCGATCTGAGTTACTAAACTATGTAAGGGTAATTTAGAGCTTCTCTAGGATGGTTTGAGTCTTTGAGATGAGTCTCAAGTCTGATTTTTGTATACTTATAGTTGTGCAGATCATTGAAGTGACTAGAAATGTACAAACAGCCTAGACAAGAGATTGAGGCTTACTCTTTTGAGCCTAACTCTGTTGGGAAGCTTAGGTACTTACCGGTTAACAACTCTCGTAAACGGTTTTGTACGCTCGAGCCATCTCCTGATTCTCCTGCTTATAATGCTCCGTCTACTGTGACATATGAGGATACATGTGGCTCTTGTGTAACGGATGATTTGAATGACTTCAAACATAAAATAAAGGAAATCGAGACGGTGATGATGGGGCCGGACTCGTTGGACTTAGTCATTGATTGTACGGACTCCTTTGATTCCACGGCGTGTCAAGAGATTAATAGCTGGAGATCAACTCTTGAGGCTATCTCGAGGCGGGATCTAAGAGCTGATCTTGTTTCATGTGCAAAAGCTATGTCGGAAAATGATCTTATGATGGCTCATTCAATGATGGAGAAGTTGCGCCAGATGGTCTCGGTTTCTGGTGAGCCTATCCAACGGTTGGGAGCTTATTTACTTGAAGGTCTAGTGGCGCAGTTAGCTTCATCGGGTAGTTCAATATACAAAGCACTTAACAGGTGCCCTGAACCGGCAAGCACTGAGCTTCTCTCCTACATGCACATTCTCTACGAGGTGTGCCCTTATTTCAAGTTCGGATACATGTCAGCTAATGGTGCCATTGCTGAAGCCATGAAGGAAGAAAACCGAGTTCACATTATAGATTTTCAAATCGGTCAAGGGATTCAATGGGTCACTCTTATCCAGGCTTTTGCAGCTAGGCCCGGAGGGCCTCCGCGGATTCGGATAACGGGTATTGACGATATGACTTCAGCGTATGCTCGCGGAGGTGGCCTAAGCATTGTAGGAAACAGACTCGCCAAGCTTGCTAAGCAGTTCAACGTTCCATTTGAGTTCAACCCGGTATCGGTATCAGTGTCTGAGGTTAAACCTAAAAATCTCGGAGTCCGGCCAGGGGAAGCTCTAGCCATCAACTTTGCCTTTGTTCTTCATCATATGCCTGATGAAAGCGTGAGCACCGAGAATCACCGGTACAGTTTCTTTTTATAGAAATTTGTTTGAACATAAGATCATTCTTTTGTTTTGTCCCTTGACTGAGTTGAGTATATTTTGCAGGGACCGGTTACTGAGAATGGTGAAGAGCTTATCTCCCAAGGTGGTGACTCTTGTGGAGCAAGAATCAAACACAAACACTGCCGCTTTCTTTCCGAGGTTCATGGAGACAATGAACTACTATGCTGCAATGTTCGAGTCAATTGATGTGACTCTCCCAAGAGATCACAAACAGAGGATTAATGTGGAGCAACATTGTCTAGCAAGAGATGTCGTGAACATCATCGCATGTGAAGGAGCTGATCGGGTGGAGCGGCACGAGCTCTTAGGGAAATGGAGGTCACGGTTTGAGATGGCGGGTTTCACTCCTTACCCGTTGAGCCCCCTGGTGAATTCAACCATTAAAAGTCTACTCAGGACCTACTCGAACAAGTACAGGCTAGAAGAAAGAGATGGAGCCTTGTATCTTGGTTGGATGCATCGAGATTTGGTAGCCTCCTGTGCTTGGAAATGAGACAGAGACTTTTCTCTAGTGTGATCGCAATTAATGTGTTTCTACTTGTATGCAATTTAGTTGCTCATTTGAATCTTCAAAACATTAGAAGACTCTTATGTCTACTACTAGAGATGAAGAGACATGTGCACAATTGTCCAAATATCAATGTCAAAGCTTTCGCCAATCAAAACTTAAGTATAATAGTTCAGACGGATGGATGTTAATTATATGTAATCTGAAATAAATCGATTTTCAACATAAAAACAAAATACACTTTTCATAGTTGTGAGTTGTGACATCTCAACCGCTCATCGTATTTCGCAAATAAATAGTAAATGTGTGATGTGTCTGAATTTTATTTGGATCTCAACACTCTACTATATAAAAATTGGACAATTCTCTACATATGAGTACAACGTAAAAGCTTAAAAAGATGACATGTGTATTCCGATTTCTATTGGTAACAAAGATTTAGTTGTTACTAACTTTCAACGGTTTGATGTGTATGGAAACGATTTCGGTCGGGGTAAACCGATAGCTGCAAAAGGTTAACCACCTTATCTCAATAGGATATTTGTGGTTTTTCAAGAAGTTGAAGAAGGAAGCTTGTTTGACTCCGAAGTAGTGGAAAAATTATTGAATGATATTGAATTTAAGGATTTTGTGAGCATTGTATTGTATGACAATATGATTAATCAATTTCTCTTTCTATGTAAAGATTATCATACAGTATATGATTATATATATATATATATATATATTGAAATCCGACATAAACAGTAACATCCAATGGTATATCACTTTTTTCAAAATATATTTCTGCTATTTTCTACCATTGGCGATTTCTATTTTTCTCATTCAATAGTGATGTCTATTGAACATGTTAAAATATGAAAGTATAATTTTTTTCAGGTTTTATGATTATCACGCACAATGCAAGTTCTATTTAGTTAAAATAAATTCTGCTATTTAATTGTTCGACTATAAACAATAATGGCTTTTGTCAACTATAAACAATAATGGCTTTAGTTAAAATAAATTATGCTATTTAATAACCAATACACATTAATAGTCCTTCTGTTTCACAAAAGTGTCTTTTAAGGTTTTTGCACACAGATTAAGAAAACTTTTAAATTTTCTATTTTACCCTCTATTAATTAATTATACGATTTTTTCATTGGTCAATATATTAAAATAGTAGGGATAAAACTGAAAAATTTACCAAACATCTGCATTGGAAATACAAAACAACATTCTTTGTGAAACAAAAATAAAACTTTAAAACGACACTTTTTGTAAAACAGAGGGAGTAGTAGTTATACCTAACTAGAGGTCATGACGATAATTTTATCTCATAGACTAAAAATTCTTGGATCTTTCTTTATTAGTCAAATATGGACTCAAAGGAAACAACAATGGATGCAATTTTCATAAAGGAAAAAAGAAGCCATGGAAGTTTTATCGACAAGCATTGTTCATCAAAGAAATTTTAACTAATCAGATCATATGAAGAAGAAGAAGAAGATCCATCTTACTCCATTAGATTTCTTGCATGCCTTTTCGTTTTTGATATCTTCAAAGAGGTCTTCTTTTTCAGAAACCTAACCTAATGAACCACAGATTGATGTAATAATCTCAAAGTTCTATAACTTCTCTTTCTATTGTTCTTGAATATTTCTACCCTTTAGCTGGTCGTCTTGTCAAGAAAGTCAACGAATAAGATGACACTGTCTCGTTTTTCTACATATGAAATGATTTAATCGGTTATAGTTTCTCTTTGTGATATAAATAAATAAATATATAAAACGCTAAACAATGACGCTTTTGCAAAATTCTTTCGTGCTCAACACCAACTCTTATTTAAAAAAGTTCTTAAGAGTTTGAAATTTTCAATTCATACATAAAAAAAAAAGTATACTCTAGACAAAAAAAAAAGGCTTTCTCTTATTTTACTTTCACCAATTCATTTTCTTCTACTCAAAATTTCAAAAGAAGAAGCTATGGAAGATTTGGTAGTTTTATCAACGAGTATGGTTTATCCTAGAAATGTGAACCAATCAGGTCGTTTCAACAAGATCGTTCTTACTCCATTCGACATCTTCAACTTTCATCTTTGTTATGTTCAAAGAGGTCTTCTCTTTCCAAAACCCGATCCAAAAATCGACATAATCTCACGGTTAAAGACTTCTCTTTCCGTCACACTGGATCGTTTCTACCCATTTGCCGGTCAACTAGTCACGGTGGAAAAGAATGGTCATACCGTTTCGGCTTTTATCAACTGCGACGGTGTTGGTGGTTCTGGGGTGAAATTTGTTCATGCGAAAGCTAAAACCATTGCGGTTATCGATCTGGTTAAACCCGGTTTAGTCAACGGGGTTTTCTTCAGATCTTTCTTCCCTGCGAACGGAATCAAGAACTACCAAGGTGTGTCAGACCCATTACTTATGGTTCAAGTAACCGAGATGAAAGATGGAGTTTTTATCGGTTTTGGTTATAACTCTGGTGTGGTTGACGATAGCACAATTTGGATGTTCCTCAAGACATGGTCAGAGATTTGCTCTATGGATTCTGGAACCGAGACTTTCTCTCCTCCTCCTCTTGTCCTTGAAGGCTCGTTGTATGATGGGAATCACCAACAAATCCATTGTATGAACTCTGTAATCGAAAGACCTTGTTATGATAGTTCAACGTCAACAAACATTTTGCAAGAGATTTTGTTTCATCTTGCAAATGAGAATGTATTGAAACTGAAGGCTAAAGCCGATGAAGAGATTGAATTATCGGAAGAAAAAGATGGAAATATCTCTTCACTTCAAGTAGTGTTAGGGTATATATGGCGTTCAATGATTAAGCATAGTGACATTGTTAACCTAGAAGAAAAGACTCATTGCTTAGTACCAGAAGACACGAGGCACATAATCAAAACAATCAATGAAGAGTGTTTTGGAAATTTATGCCGGACCGAGCTAGCTACAGTCACGGTCCAGGAGTTGCTGGATCATGGACTAGGCTGGGCGGCTATGAAAATAAACCAAGGGGGCCCAAAAACAGGGCCTTGGGTGAACATTGTTGAAGTTCCAGTTGGTTTTGACAGCAACTCTTTAGGTGTCACTAGCTCTCCTCGGTTCAATGTGTATGAAAACGATTTCGGTTGGGGTAAACCGATTGCTGCAAGAGCTGGACCACCATATCTCAGTGGGAGACTCGTTGTTTTCAATGGAGTTGAAGAAGGAAGTCTTGATTTACAAGTTTGTTTACCATCACAAGTAGTGGTAAACCTATTGAAAGATATTGAGTTTTTGGAGTATGTGAACATTTCATGATGATTTTGTCCGTATGGATTCTACAAGTTACAACTAAATATCTTGGATATGTGATGTTTAAATCCGAATGAGAGATTCATCGATGTGAAAGTTTGGCTGTTTGGTAATAAAATTTTATGTATTTTGTGTGTTAGAGATTCTATAGTAGCCCGTACGAATCTTGTTTGAGAATGATTAGCTCGTATCATTGTGACGATGGGTTTTGATTGAGGACTTTAATAATATCATTGAGATTTCAGATATGTATCTATAACTTAAATTTTAATATGTTTCAGTTTATTTGGTTTTGATATATTAAAATTGGTTTCAAAACCAAAATGAAGATGATGGTATTGGTGTACACTTTTTACTTTGATAGTTATAAACTTTATTTTTAGTATGATCAAATAGATATATTTATATATATATATATATATATATATATATATTATAACGTACCTGTTTTCTAATTTTTTAAAAAAGATAATTTTTGTGTTTTTTATGTGTTTCGATTCCCCGTATCTTTTTCCAATTAAATGCAACCTAGGTATGAAATTCGGTAGGAAAGGAGTTATTGAAAGCTGAATAACCAAACTTAGTGAAAAGAAAATTGGGGTACAAATTGAAACCTAACTACACGTTGTTTATAAACTGATTGATTTCATTAATGGGAACAAAATTATCTCTAACTGTGCTCCCTGAAACAAAATTATTTCTAACTTTGGTTCCTCCGAGAGAAAAATCATCAAACTCAAGTGTTCCAAGACTAGAATGTGATCCCTTCCCCATGATGACCCATGATTTTTTTTTATCTATAATTTATACATATATTAATTTCTCATATATGAAATCACGGGTAAAAAGTAATGCAACCGGCCACGACGAATGAAAAAAATTAATACGTTATAAAATAAAATGAAAATTGATAAAATTTAATTTAAAACCTTTTAAAATAGTTTATTAAGAAAGATTGAGCATTTTTTCCTTAAATAATATATTTATCTTTCACTTTCAAATATTTTCACACAATAAAAATGTTTAGCTTAATTAAACAAAAACACATTATCTTTCAAAACAATATGTGAACGAAAACTTAAAGCAAAATTGGATGAAACAAAACCCGCGTATATGCGCGGGTACTCATCCTAATTAAAAGAAGAGAAGGGACAAAGTGAAGTGATATGGCTACGGAATTGGTTAAGGATTATCATAAGGAGGGGACTACTTCCCGTTGTGCAATAAAAATCGATATCTCTAAAGCCGTTGATTCTGTTTACTGGTCTTTTTTCTTAAACACCCTAAAGGCAATGAACTTCCTAGAATTTATACATTGGATATCGTTATGCATCTCGACGACCTCTTTTTTGGTGCAAGTAAATGGTGAACTGGTAGGTTTCTTTAGAAGCTCAAGAGGGTTAAGACAAGGTTGCTCACTCTCCCCTTTCCTCTTTGTTATTTGTATGAATGTGTTTTCAAAATTTCTAGATCAAGCGGTTGCGCAAATCATTTTGGCTTCCATCCGAAATGCGAAAACATTGGGCTCACTCACCTCAGTTTTGCAGACAATATTATGGTGTTATCAGATGACAAGGTCAGGTCAGTGGAAGGTATTGTATCTATGTTTGAGACATTTGCTAGGTACTCGATTTTTCGTATAAGTATGGAGAAATCCACAATGTATTATGCCGGTATTTCAGCATCAGTTACAGAAGAGATATGGTCGAGGTTCTCCTTTGCATCGGGTCCCCTTCATGTTCAATATTTGGGGCTTTCTTTGCTGACACGAAGGATGACTACACAAGACTATCTCCCCTTACTTGAATCAATCCGTAATCGTATACAGTCATGGTTACCACGACATTTATCAATGGCGGGCCAATTACAACTTATCAATGGCGGGTCGGTTACAGCTTATATCCTCGGTCCTTATAATGAGCATTACAAACTTTTGGCTTTCAACATTCAGGCTTCCTCAAGCATGTTTGACAGAAATAGAAAATATATGCTTTATTCCTTTGGTCTGCTCCAAATTTGAATGCTAGAAAATTCAAGAATATATGGGCTGATATATGTAAGTCTAAACACGAAAGGGGGATTGGTCGTTGTCCTTTGAAAGAAATCAACACGTCAACATGTCTCAAACAGCTTTGGCGGATCGTTTCTTTACAGCCTTCTCTGTGGGTAGATGGGTTCACACTTATTTAATCCGCAAAGAATTATTTTGGTCAATCAAGATTACTACAATTATGAGCTCTTGGATGTGGAGAAATATTTTGAAGCTCCGAGAACTTGGCCGACGTTTTGATCATAAGGTGAAACTTGGTAACAGTGAGTCAACATAATTTTGGTATGATAGTTGGTCCTCTTTTGGTTGCCCAATCGAGAAACTTGGTCCAAGCACTACAAGAAAACAACGTCTAACTGATGGGCAAATCCGTCGGGAATCTGTCGGTTTAAGCCAAAACCGACGGATTACCGACGGATGTCGTTCGTCGGTCCTATATCGTCGGTTTTGTTTTGCCGTCGGTTTTCGGTCGGTTAAAACAGACGGTAAACCGACGGGTGAAGAACCGACGGATTTACCGACGGAATGCGGTGGTCGGTATACCCGTCGATATGCCGTCGGTAATTTACGACGGACTTAGCGACGGATGACCGTCGCAAAAAACCGACGGAAACCGACGGATTGTAACCAACGGAAAAACTAAATCTACAGGTTTCTCGGATCTCTCGGGTAAGCACGCCTCATCTCGGCCATAAAGCGGTCCATCTCTTCAAGCTTCCTCTTTGTTTCCCTCCGCTCTTCTTCCATCTCTTCGGCTCTTCTCCGGTTTTGGGCCCTTTCCTCTTCCATTTGTTGCTCCAAAAGCGCTATGCGAGCTTCTTTCTCCTTGAGCTCCTCCACGAGCGAAGGATCGGTGAAAGATTGAGAAGATGACGAAGACCGACCAAGGGATCTAACTCTTTGGGTTAGATTTCCTAACCCAAAGACACGACCCTTGGTCTTCGGAGTTTCCTGCAATTTAAAACAAAATTAGTAATTAAGAAATAAGAAATAAATCAGAAAATAAAATTAAATTAACGAGTTACGTACCTCAAGAAAGATTTGGTTGATCACATCCAGAGAGAGATCATTAGTGTTTGATCCTTGAGACATCGCGGTTTCTTCAACTCTCTTCGACGAAGTCCCGAAAACTTCCTTCGCCACACCGTCCTGAATTTCGTTAGTTTGTCGGTTGGTGTGCGTATACTCCATCAACTTTAAATGGTGAGGAGGCACACCATCCCGAACAAACTAAATAATACAAACATCATTAGTTAATAAATATTAGTTAATAAATATTAATAAATACAAAAACATTGAAAACAAATTAAAAAACTTACAAGTTCTTTCTCGCGGGACTTGTAACTCTTTGCTCCCGAGTTGTGAGTTGCAATTCCTTTCCCGCCTCTGTTGCTCAACCGGTTCTCGGAGTTCTTCTTCGAGAGTGCTTTAGTATCCTCCCGCTCCCAGTAGATCTTAAGGCCGTCGAAGACTCTCGGGTTCACGTACTTCGGCGTCTTTCCTTTCGCCCAACGTTGTTTCCACTCGTTGATTGTCCTCTTATATTGTTATTTCGCGAGAGAGTGGAACTCTTTACGCACCTCGTGAGTGTGCTCGAGAGCCCATGTAAAATCTTGCTACAAATAAGAAAAAAAAATGTTAATATAGTTAACGTATTGAAAATATGAAAAAATAAGAAAAAAAAACTTACAGCAAATTGTCGAAACCATAATTCTCTATCAGAATCTGGCATGGCCGAGTATTTTGGATATGGCTCCTGCAAAAGTCCTTGCATCATGCGCAAGATCGACTTCGTGATGCCGTTAGCCGTATATCCAAACCTAAAAACAAATACTTAAAAACATTAGTTAAGAGGATTATAAAACAAAAATCGCAATTGATTTTTTATTAAAATACTTACCATGTCGGTTCCGCCGTCGGTTTTTACAGTGTTTTCCTGTAGTGAAGGGGAGTAATAGATATGGCTATCCCATCCAACTTCTATGTTGCGAAAGCATGGTCCCATAGAACAAAGTGTAGGCATCGGGAGGAAGAATTATGTCAATTAAGGGGAGCTGGAGACTTTAAGACAACGAGATATCAACACAACAACATATATCTATGGCTGAAAAAAGGGAATCGGTACCTTCCACGTTTTCAATCCGAAAATACATGGCTTCTCATTAGAACAACTTCTCCACGGGTAGCTTGGTTCAAAGGCATATGGTTTCAACATTCAACACCAAAGTATTCAATGTTTGCGTGGTTAGCAATCCATAATCGCTTAACAACTGGGGATTGTATGAGAGCATGGAATGTGAACTTGGATTCATCATGTGTCTTGTGTGGTGACCCCATGGAGTCTCATCAACACTTATTTTTCTCATGTCTATTCTCGTTGCAAGTCTGGGAGAAGTTAATGAGGAATTTATTGGATACACGGTTCGCATCTCGTACCTCTAATCACGGACGCAAGTCTTGGACACCATTCTCTCTTTTTGGTAAGGTATGCTTTTCAAACCTCTTTTCATGTCATTTAGAGAGAATGTGATATTAATGAGATTTGCATAGTTTTTAGGTCATTTTCCTTAGGTTTAAGTTCATTTCTTCTTTAGTTTTAACACTTTTGCATTAGTTTGGTCTCTTGTGTTAATGGTCTTGCATTTTAGGACTTGAGACATATTTCTTGCATCTTGGATTGGTTTTGGTGCCTTTTACTAGGTTAAATGGAGATTTGAGGATTTGATGGAGACTTTGATGCAAAGAAGAAAAATGATGATGCATAATCAGTCCAAATTGCCTCAAAGATTAACTCGGAAGAAGGTCTATTTGGTGGCCAGCGGTCTACCCCAGCGGCCACACAGAACCGTTGCACACCTCAGCATGGAAACCAGAAGCTTCATCGACCTTACTAGCAGCCACTTCCAGCGGTCTTCTCTGGCCGTTGGCTCCCATCAGCTATTCCCATCGACCACCTATGACCGCTAGAACCCCTTTGAAATCCAGTTTGATCGGGTCAAGATCCGGTTTGTTCCGTGTTGACCTGGTTCGTCTCTTTTCACCATAAATATAATTTTACCTAATTGTTTGGGCTCTAAACTTTTTTTGAGTACTCTTTAACCACATTTAGAACTTGTATGAATCTTAAGTTTTGAATGCATTTATTATTTCATTTTCCTCTTAAGTTTCCCTAATCTTTCAAGTTTCATGCTGACTAAACAAAATATCTTTGTAGATCTTTGTGTTTTCAACATGATTAGTGAGTAGTTACATTAGGGTCTTTGGGTTTAATAGTTTTTGTGATTAGGAATTGATTTAAGATGTTTAGGGCTTAATGTTGATAGATCCTTACTCTCTAGGTGATCTTAGTGCTAGATTAGCCTTGATCAAGTTAAAACTAGATCACAGGATGTTTCATGTCCGGAAGGTGTTTGATAAAATTTCCGAAAGAACTTAGAAAATGTTTGATGTACTTAGCCAACGCGAGTTGATGATTAGGGTGCTAAATGGTTAGTTAGGCTTAGAATTAATGCATATTAGTCTTGTAATTACGGATGAGAATCTTTGTTAATTACTTGATTAATATAGGATTAGGATCATGGAAGTGGCCTAGTTTACATAGTGACCTAAGACTAAAGGAGTAGCATAGTGTGATTGATAGAGCATCTTGGATTAATTAGTGATCGCCCAAATCGAACCTAAACCTGAAGTCTCGTCTTTAATTATCGTTTTAAGAACCATTATTAATCTTGATTAGTGCTTGCTTGCTTTATTTAGTCTTGAAATTGAGTAGTATCTTGCTTTGGTTATTTCAATTGCCTAGTCTTGTTTAGGTTCTTATTTAGTTTAAATTCGTTTCGCCTTGCTTCTTGTCTCTTTTGCTTGAATACTTAGGTTGTTAGAAGTAAAATCTTAATCCTTAATTACTTAGATTAAGTAGAGACTTTCATTCCTAGTGTGTTAATACAAACTCCTCGTGGATTCGATTCCCAAGTACTCCGACGACAAGCCATATGCTTGTGGTTAATTACACAGAGTTTAAAACTTATTCCCTATCAAGTTTTTGGCGCCGTTGCTAGGGAGTTTAGCAATAGCCATTATGATTTAGAATCTATTTGAGACTAAGCCTTTAATTTCTTTGTTATTTGGTTGTCTTGGATTAGTTTTTTTATAGGTGCATGAATTTGAGAAGCCGAGGACAAGAGAACTTGGTTGATTTAGTGGTTGACATTTGTAAATTGGAAAGAGAAAACGCTATAGAAAGACGTGAATAGGAAATGTTAGAACATCTAGAGCAGTTGGGTATTGATTCGTGTAGCGGAAGTAGAACACGGAGTGAAAAAAATAAGAGACTGAACATGACAACTTTTGACACCAACTTAATGTGTGTTTTGGGCTATGAAGGTTCCTGATATATCATGGTTTTTACCCGTTTTTAACCATGATATAAATCCTTTATTGAGTCTTATGAGTGCTTTTAGAGTCTTTCAGAGTCTTTTAAGGAATTAGGCACGATTGGAGCTAAATTGGATTTATCGAAGTTTCAAGAGCATCTCAGAGCTAAAGCAGTTCGGGAACTGAAGCTCAGTTCCCGAACTGAGCTTCAGTTCCTGACACACTGTGGTGTCGATCGACACCGACATCTGGAAGAAACGCAACTCAGAATCATTTTATCGATCGATACCATTTATGGTGTCGGTCGATACCGATAGTCAGAACGCGCAACCTTCAGCAAGTTCGAAGAAGAAACAGAAGATTTCCTTATTTTGCAATTAACTCCAAAGCGTGTATTAGCTTTATAATTAGGTTTTGCAGCCACTTTGAAGAGATAACGGATTCTGGGAGATAGAGATTTTTGCAATAGAGTTTTGGGAGAAGAACCTTGAACCCTCTTTGTATTCTTACTCTATTTTACTTTATGATATCTATTTTATTCATGATGTTTGTTTCATTCACCATGTCTGAGTAGATTCTCTGTTAGGTTTAGGGTTATTCAAAGGTATTTGATGGATTGTAAAATTAGAATAAATTGTTAGGAAAATCAAAAGAGTTCTTCACCTAGACTTGAAATTACTGCTTATTCTAGCTTCGGGACCTAGAATCTGATATTAGGTTGTTTAATTGGCACGAAAGTGTGATTAATTTCTTGAACTAGTGTTTGGTGAACAAAAGACCTATTCGTAAAGAAATTTGGTTTAGGATTTTGTGAACAATTGAACCTGATCATTAATGCTTGTTTGAATTTATAGAATTTGTAAAGAAATTTGGAATTCTAGGTTTAGACATAGATAGTCTTCGCAACGACGGTTGGTTGATTTTACATTTGTGTTTCAAGTTCAAGAACGGTGCTTGTTATATTCCTGACATTTTATTTGATTGACAATTTTGATTTACCTGCGAATTTCCCTAGGCTTAGCGTTTTCCTCACTGATCTTACTACTTGTTTTTAATCGTTTTGCTATTTTCAATTACATTTACTTCACTTAGCTAAATTAATATTCTGAAATTTATTGAGTGACAATCTTGAGTCTTTGTGGTTCGACCCCTTACTACAGCTACTGCTTAGATACTTTAGGGTATTATATTTGAGCTTATCAGTTCCTGAAGCAATCTGAACACGAATTGGATAGATAGGAAGATCCGGATCACCACACTTTGATAAAGTTACCACAACAAAGTGATAAAGAAACCGGTTAAGCTAGCATCACACCTAGATAAAGTTGCCACCACCAGATGATAAAGACTCTCGAATCCGCCACCAATGGCTCTCCCAAAACCAAAGGATAAAGGAAAAGATCTAAACAGATCCAAGGACAAAAAACACTCCAATTTTTGAAACTCGTTTTCTGATGTTATTGATTAGATATGAGCCTTATTATATAGAGAAAATACATCAAAATAGCATTTAAAGCTAGTCTTCATGCATACATAAACCTTCAGACTTCTCAAATACATTTAAAACTAAAAATAAAGACTAAAATCAATGAATTGACCATGGACAAAATAATTCTTCGTATCCCTTATTTGGGCTTTCGTACACCATCTCTTGTATACCAACCATCTTCGTACACCAAATTCGGAAGTCTAGCATAGTCTTTCAAGATTTCGGCCCTTCCATACACTATCTCTTGTACACCAACCATCTTCCGTACACTAACTACACAAAACCTAACAGATGAAGATTCGACGAGCCAAAATATATAAAAAACGATCTCAATTTTAAGATGGTCCACAAACCTTCATTTTGGACGTAAACATGCATCAATCCATCCATCCAATTGATCTAAACATAACCAAAAACTCACCTGATCAGTCTGAAGACTTCCTGACGTTTTCCAGACATTATTTGAAGACTACAAGGTATTTCTAAGTTTCCAAAACCGTAACCATTCCGACAGCACACGTGGATACAAAAAAGAGGAAACTTTTCTTTTCCGAAGATCTCTTCTACCTTTTGTTTGATCCATGCCTTTCATTTTATTATGATGCGTCCCAGAGCCATAAATGGTAGCCAGGAGGTATTCTCAGCCAATTAGTATCCCTCCTACATGACCAATGGTGCACCATCCCACACTTGAACATCCGGATCCAAAGAAGACCAAATTTGTCTTATTTGGAACCGAGAGCATTAATCTCGCACCAGATATTTCCTTGGCCATTTTTATACAAGCTTAAGACCCTCTCAACCATCCAGAAGGTTCCAAGATGCCACAACTTTGCGACCAACCTTTCAAGAGTCAAGCATCTCGATTTTCCTTATTTGGCTGATTTCACCATTAATTCTCCAACAACTATATTCTCTTTAAATGTTGCGCTTTCTTTCTTTGTTTTCACTTGTGACCGTTTTATTTGAGCACTATATAATCTCCATAACTCGCGTTGTAAAAATCAGAACTCTCAATCAAGAAATATTCAGTAACGTTTGTCGTTGCTTTTCATTCTAAGTGTGTAGTCTTTGAATTTCGTTTGCATAAGAGTTTTAGTGTGGATTCACTAAGTCCCTGGTGTGTTTGCGAGTACAATATATTGTGGATTCAAGTTAGTTTAGTCGTGTGTTTTAAGGATTCGAAACCAAACTCTTCCATCTCCACTTCTACCACCATCCATCCGATTCATCCAACGCTTGAAACTTTGCTTTCGTTGTTAAAGGGTTAGGTGGATTCCAAGGCTTGCATCAGATGGTAACCAAGGTTATAATGGAAATGGCCAAGGAAACAACGGTGCGGAAGTTCCTCACCATGTCCCTAGACCCTCTAGAGTGATCTATGCAGGATCGATCGACACCATCATTTGGAAGAAATGCGATTGAAGATCTCAGTATCGATCGATACCATTCACGGTGTCGGTCGATACCAATAATCAGAACGCGCATTCTTCAGAAGACCCGAAGAAAAACAGAAGTTTTCCTTATTTTTCCAATGAACTCCAAATCGTGTTTTTAGATATAAAACTAGGTTTTTCAGCCTCCAGAGGGAAAACATTGATTCTTGGAGATAGAGTATTCTTGCAATTGAGTTTTGGGAGAAGAACCTTGAACCCTCTTTGTATTTCTTACTCTATTTTACTTTATGATATCTATCTTATTCATGATGTTTGTTTCATTCAACATGTCTGAGTAGATTCCCTGTTAGGTTTAGGGTAAATCAAAGGTATTTGATGAATTGTTAAATTAGATAAATTGTTAGGAAAACCTATAGAGTTCTTCACCTAGACTTGAGATTAAAGCTTATTCTAGCCTCGCGAACTAGAATCTGATATTAGGTTGATTGATTGACACAAAAGTGTGATTAATTTTCTGAACTAGTGTTTGGTGAGCAAAAGACCTACTCGCAAAGAAATTTGGTTTAGGATTCTGTGAACAATTGAACTTGATCGTTAATGCTTGTTTGAATTTATAGAATTTACAAAGAAATTTGGAATTCTAGGTTTAGACATAGATAGTCTTCGCAACGACAGTTGGTTTACTTTACATCTGTGTTTCAAGTTCAAGAGCGGAGCTTATTTTATTCCTGACATTTGATTTGATTGACAATTCTGATTTGCCTGAAATTTCCCTAAGCCTAGCGTTTTCCCCACTAATTTACTACTTTGTTTTAATTGTTTTGTTATTCTTGATTATATTCATTTCGCTTAGCTTAATTCATATTCTGAAATTTATTGAGTGAACATCTTGAGTCTTTGTGGTTCGACCCCTAGAATACTACAGCTACTGCTTAGATACTTTAGGGTATTATATTTGAGCATATCAACTCGATAGAAGGTCTTCCACTGAGATTTAGCTTCGTATTCCTTGACAAAGGTTATAGGCAATTAAGTTAGATTTTTAGTGGCGGTGATTTCATGCCAATCTATGCTACAAAAAAAATGTTATGGCTGATTTGGTGGCTAGCGGTCTACCCCAGTGGTCACACGAAACTGTTGCACACCTCAGCCTAGAAACCAAAAGCTTCATCGACCATACCAGCGGCCACTTCCAGCGGTCTTCTCTGGCTTCTGGCTCCCATTGGCCATTTCCATCGACCACCTATGACCGCTAGAACCCCTTAGAAGATCCAGTTTGACCGGGACAAGACCGGTTTGTTCTGGGTTGATCCGGTTCATTCCTACTCACTATAAATACAATTTTACCAAATTTTTTAAGCTCTAAGCTTGTTTTGAGTACTCTTTAGCCACATTTAGCACTTGTATGAATCTTAAGTTTTGGATGCATTTTTGATTTCATTTTCCTCTTAAGTTTCCCTAATCTTTCAAGTTTCATGATGACTAAACACAATATCTTTGTAGATCTTTGTGTTTTCAACATGATTAGTGAGTAGTTCCATTAGAGGCTTTAAGTTTAGTAGATTTAGGTGATTAGGAATTGATTCAAGATCTTTTAGGGCTTAATGTTGATAGATCCTTACGCTCTAGGTGATCTTAGTGCTAGATTAGCCTTGATCAAGCTTAAACTAGATCATAGAAAGTTTCATGCCCTGAAGATCTTTGATGAAATTCCCGAAAGAACTTAGAGAGTGCTTAGTGTACTTAGCCGACGTGAGTTGATGATGAAGGTGCTAAATGGTTAGTTAGGCTTGGAATTAATGTATATTAGTCTTGTAATTATGGATGGGTGATATGTGTATATATTGCATGCATTTAGAGTATACTCTCATTCCTTTTTGTGCACATATAAGTTAGTTTTGTATCATATTGCATTGATTTTATCCTTATTTGGATCATGAGTCTCATCTTAGAGTCCTAGGTGTATATATTTCCATTTGCCTTGTGTTTTTCTTTGTTTTTATGTGTTTAGGACTTGGTGATACTTGGATGAACCAATTGGGAGCATGAAGGAGTGAAGTCAAGCCATTAGAGATGGAAAAATCAAGGAGGAAGTTGATCAAAGGAGACAACAACTCGGAGGAGTCGTATCGAGCCAGGTAACCTTGCTTCCCACGTTTCCTTGCTTCTTACGCTTCCCACGTTAATCACTTAGTTCTGTGGATAAGGACGTTCATCCTTATCCACTCGCTTGAGGCATCCTCATGAATATTGTGGAATTCTCGATTTTGATTTTTCTCATCACGAACCTTATACTTCTTGACATCGATCTTCCCGTACGAACTTTTGCCGCAAATTTTACGTCAAAACACGGGGTATTACATTCTCCTCCCCTTAATAAAATTCGTCCTCGAATTTTGAAGACTAGGCATGCATAGATCTCCCTTCAATTATTGAAAACCTATCACCTAGCTTCTTATATTTGATAATTACCTTTCTTATCAAATATATCCCGACTCCTTCTTCTTGGCTTCTGCCTTGTCTCCATGGTATCAGAATCGTCTTGATTATTTTCTTGCAACCTCTTTGGACTCCTTAGTTCCTGATGTCTTCTCTTCTCGATACATTGTTGATGGTCTCCGTTCTTCAAATTTATGGCTCTCCGTCTTCTTTGTCTCTGCTCGTCTTGGTGTCACTCCTCTTCTTTGAGTTAACATGCGGGTTGGCTCTTGATCTGGTCCTTGTTGATTTCTTCTTGCCTTTAGTTCCCCTCCTTAGCTCCTTTCTCTTTTATTCTCCATATAGGGCAATAATGCATCCTTCTTCCTCCTTGGTGTATACCATGTATTCTTTGGTATGCTTGGCTCCTCCCCTTGGACTAATCCTTACATCTTCTTTGGTTATGCATGGCTCCTCCCCTTAGATTAATCCTCACAACTTCTTTGGTTTGTATGGCTCCTTCCCTTAGATTAATCCTCACAACTTCTTTGGTTCGTCTCCGCTTCCGTCTTGTTTCCACTAACTCATTTGGAAAGCTTCCTCCGTCACGGTGGCAAGATGCATCATTTCTCCCATTACGCTAGGGATTTTCTTCTTTTTAAATCTTTAGGCTCTGCCGCCTTTACTCTATTCTCAGGGCCTCTTTAAACGAACTTGAATCGTCCTCCGTGGATCTTGGTTTCTTACTCTCCCTTAATCAATTTTTCTCCTCTTCGCTTCGGTAATCTTTGTGAGTATGGTCTTCTATTACCATCACTCCGTTCACATGATCGTCTTTGATCACCATGTTGTCCGATGACTCCCCCGTTACCTTGGGTATGGTCATCCGACATTTTTCTCGACCCCTTCCTAGCTTTTACTTCATTAGTATTCCGTAGTTTGGCTGGACTCTTTTTGGCATTTTCCATATGGGGCTCTCCTACGTCCTTTATGGCTTTCCACATTTCATCTCCCCAAAGTAGTGAAAGCTCCTTCCTTCAAGACTACGACAATATAACCATACTAGGGATATTCCCATAGTAGGTTTGACAATAACCCTTCTTTCTCTGCAGTGGCTGCTTCATCCACATCTTCACATGTGATTTCCTCTCACATGTTACCTTGGTAGTCTTGATTCTTGATAGTTGAATCTTGCTTGTCACTCTTCTTCTCTATTTCTGTATATGTGATTTCCTTTCTCACATATACTTTCTTGTTTCACCTCTTTACCTCTGCTTTGTCCCAAAACACCCATAAAGTACCGCTGGCTAAAAAGGTTCCACCTAACCACTAGGGTTTTCCTAATTCTAGTTCCGACTCTTAGGACTCTATTCCTAGTTCTACGAAACTAACTCTTAAGTCAAATCAACCGCATGGGTTTTTTCACACCACACGTTTGTTGAACTTAAGACAACCTATGCAAGATCTTCTCACCAACTAAGCAAGCAAAACAGGCACACGCAAAACAGTCATTAAACCGAGAAGTAAGAAGCCACACTTACCTGACACGAGACCATAAAGGTCATGAAAGTTTGGGTTATCTAATCCTAAGGTTTAGACACAAATTACTTGTGCCCTTCATACGTCCTCCTTTGGGATTACTCGACATGCCGAAGTGGATAGACCGTTGACAACTACACAGGCCGAATCGGGTGAGAACTCATTGTCTTCTTGATCGTTGCTTCGATCTCTCCTTCCATTTCCTTCGTTTGAACATTGTTGGCATAGGATACGTCTCATTCCTTCTTTTTTGGAACATCATGGTACACCTTCTTCCTTCATCTTCAATGCTTCACAGAGTTCTCTCCCACTGATTCTTATCCTGGTAGTGATCCCCACTTTCGTCCTTCCATCATTCGTTGACACCATCTGCATCCAACATGCAAGGGTAAAACCTAACCTAATCCCATCTACCCAAAAATGCACAGGACGCACCGATTTTCCTAACTTGCCTTTGCGACTCATTTTGACTCGATAATACGTTTTGAAACACTTGTGTCCCTTGAGCATCATTAACCATGCTCTGATACCACTCTTGTAACACCCCCGATCCGTCCTAGGTACACGAAGGGACAAACCGGGTGGCGTCACGTGTTTTAGACTCCCGTAGTCAGCCGACCGAGGATCCCGGATAACCTCCGTTCACCCAAGCCGTCCAACCGCGAGAATCATTTCCTCGCGTTCCCGGCCTAAGGCTTTTCAACCCGTACCGTTTCCGCGAGTTGGAGCTAGCCCCGGACAAAGACTAGACTAGTATCACGGTACACACAAGGTTTTATTTAAAATCTCATTTTATTGATAAAACCTTGAAATACTTACAACGGTTGGGGTCCTTGGGCCCATAGAGCCTAATGCTTAAAACGAGTCGCAATGAAAATAATTCTTTACGAAGACAAAGCAAAACTACACCGGCTTCCTAACGTCCGTGCTCCCTCTAAGGTTTCCCAACTAAGGATACCTGTAAAACAAATTGGTAGCGTCATGAGTAACCTAATGTTACTTAGTTAGTCCGGTATCTAACTAGCTAAACCCAACCCCAACCCCAAACAATACAATCAAATGCAGCAAGCAAATGCAACAAGCAATATGCATGCAACCTATAGCATAAACCATAACTACATGCGCATGCAAGGAAATATCTTCCTCTACCACGTGGAATTTCTAACAAACCTTGGGCCTCTACGAATTATAACTCCCAACAGGCGATGCTCTTCCCACCTTTAGCCACTAAGTCTAAAGGCAACACCCCTATCTACACCGTCATGTAGCATCCAGTTGGGCGCTACCCACCCCGAACCTTCGAAAGCCATAACACGCCGGAGTTTCACGACGTGCAAAGCAGTCGGATGGGACGTCAATAATTAGCCTAATGCTAAATATCACTAATAACTAGCAACCAAACAAGTGTAACGACTACGTGATCTACATAGCAGTTACCCACACACAAGTATAACAATTATAACATCTTTAGATAGCATAATAGTTATACTATAACGATTCGGACAGCATAACGGATATACCGGAAGACAGCCAGCATAACCCTTATACCATCTAAGCCAACTAATCGCCCCTAACCACACAAGGTAATCAAACAAATCCCTAACGTGTTCTACCAACAAATTTGGGAACTAACCACTTTATATTTCATACTTAGTATTTATCATAAATAACTAAGTATAAAATAAAAACCTCAACTAAAACTTTAATAAACTAACTAAGCACCTCCAAAAAGTGTGCTACCTCACACGTCTTCGGGAACTTACCTTAGCCTCGGAAGACTAAGCTAAGAAACTACTCGGCCGACTTCACCCCGCACAAGCTCTCGCGACCACCGAAGGAAGGAACTAACTATCTACGGCTTTTAACTAAGTTTCGGTGTTTTTGAGAGCTAATGAAATGACTTGGGGAGAATTGGGTATTTATAGGGGTTCAGCCAAGCACGAGGTGGCAGAGGGTTGTCCACGACTTGACAAGTGCCCGGGCATGTGTCGTCCACAGAGGCTTCGCGGACACTAAGCGCTGTCCGGAGAACGACACATGGTAGCTGACTAAGGTGAGGGTGTCCGTGATTATCCTTAGGGCGTCCACAGGATTTCCACACGCGACCACGGAGTTTCCACACGCGACCACGGAGTTTCCACACTCGACCACGAGATTTACACATGCGTCCAAGGAATTTCCACACTCATCCGTGGAGTATCCACACTCTTCCACGGGATATCCACACTCGTCAGCGGGACTTCCACACTCATCAGCAGAGTATCCACACTTGTCCACGGGATATCCACACTCGTCCACAAGATGGCTTCGAGTTTGGATAAGGTTGCCCGTGGTTATCCACACGCGTTCCCACGGAAAAACTCAAAGTTTTCCCTTGCTTCCCCACGTTTCCTTTAACGCTTCCCACGTTAATCACTTAGTTCTGTGGATAAGGACGTTCATCCTTATCCACTCGCTTGAGGCGTCCTCATGAATATTGTGGAATTCTCGATTTTGATTTTTCTCATCACGAACCTTATACTTCTTGACATCGATCTTCACGTACCAACTTTTGCCGCAAATTTTATGTCAAAACACGGGGTATTACACCTTTGGTACCTCAAACTCTGCGATACATCTCTTGTACATCCCATCAGAACAGTGCTTGTATAGGTAAGGTTCATTCCAGAAGAATCTCCTTATGTCGCGCATAAATTTATTCTTATCATACTTCTTGATGTGCTTTGGCTCGTCCTCTGCAGCAAGATAATTGGCTATTTCAGCGTACCATGGTCGAGCAGGAGTAGTCACAGCAGCTAGAAACTCCTCAGCATAAGAGTCACCCGTAGTCGAAACAGCTTCTGCAGGTTGAGGGTATCGACCGATACTAGGTGGGTATTGATCGACAATGAGGCTCTGTACTCGGGAAAATTGCAGAGTCTCGGCAGAAACGCAGTGAATCCCAGTCTCGATGAAGTAGATCTTCTCCTCAGGTAGGGAATCTTCAATAAGCACGGCTTCATCGATCTTCATCCTCGAGAGATGGTCTGTAACTCTATTATCGACACCCTTTTTGTCTTTTACTTCAATGTCAAACCCTTGGAGCAGCATGAGATCCTTGTTCTGCAGTAGATATTTGATAGCAGCATGATCAGTGTGGACGGTCACCTTGCTCCCAATCAAATAAGAGCAAAATTTCTCAAAAGAGAAAACGAATGCGAGTAAATCATTCACTGTAGTGAAGTAATTAATATAAGCATCATCAAACGTTCTACTGGAATAATAGATAACATGGAGTTTCTTGTCCTTCCTCTGACCCAGAACTGATCCAACTCCAAAGTCGCTTGCATCACACATAATTTCAAAAAGGAGGTTCCAATCTGGTAGTTGAACAACAGGAGCACTGACCAGTGCCTTTTTAATGTGCCCGAATGCGACAAGACATTTGGGTGTGAAATCGAAAGTGATATCTTTGCATAGAAGGGCGGTTAGTAGGCGGGCTAGCTTGGGGAAATCCTTGATGAATCATCGATATAACCCAGCATAACCAAGAAAGCTTCAAATGTCCTTCACAAATTGTGGCGGTTGAAGGATCGTCATAACTTGAATCTTAGCTCTGTCAACCTCGATCCCAGCCTTAGAAACCTTGTGCCCCAGAATAATGCCTTCCTGAACCATAAAATGACACTTCTCCCAGTTAAGGACCAGGTGCTTCTCCTCACACCTCTGTAGTACCATGCACAAGTTATCTAGATAGCCTTTGAATGAAGATCTAGAAACCGAAAATTCATCTATGAACACCTCCATAAACTCCTCAATCATGTCCGAGAAGATTGACATCATACACCTCTGGAAAGTAGCTAGAGCGTTACATAATCCAAATGGCATTCTACTGTAAGCGAATGTGCCATAAAGACATGTAAATGTCGTCTTCTCCTGATCATCCGGATGTATCGGGATCTGGAAGAAACTTGAGTACCCATCAAGAAAGCAGTAGTATGGGTGACTTGCTAACCTCTCCAGCATCTGATAGATGAACGACAGTGAGAAGTGATCCTTCCTTGTTGCAGCATTCAATTTCCAGTAGTCAATACACATCCCGTGTCTAGTGATCGTCCGTGTTGGGATCAGCTCTTCCTTCTTGTTTTTTTACTACAGTGATCCCTCCTTTCTTAGGTACCATGTGAAATGGACTAACCCAAGAGCTGTCTGACATGGCGTAGATGATCCCTGCTTCTAGAAGTTTCATAATCTCCTTTCTGACCACGTCTTTCAGATTCGGGTTAAGCCTCCTCTAATGCTCGATCGAGGCTTTTGACTTGTCCTCCAGATGAATCCGATGCATGCACAGATCCGATAATATACCTGAAATGTCATCAAGAGAATAGCCAAGAGCTTTGCGACACTTGCGCAGCTTACTCAGCAAGAAGGCGATCTCTGCGTTGTTCAAAGAAGAATTGACAATTACAGGATATGTGGAATTAGGACCAAGAAAAACATACCTTAGATTGGTTGAGAGTGGATTAAGTTTGATATTAGAAGCTCTCTCCTCACTCCAATCACCAAACGAATCGGCTCGCTTAGACGTAACGACCAACTCCTCAGGTGGAGGTGGACGGTGTCGATCGATACAATCAGTGGTATCGACCGATGCTCCTTGGCTGTTGTCAAGCATCCTGGCGTATCCAGCAACAACATCACTTGAGTATACCTCTGAGTCAGCTGAACAGACCAGCGCTCTCTCTAGTGGATTCTCAGGAAGTATCTCCATGAAGTACTCGCCAGATATGTCGCTAAAAGTGTCAACCAAGAACGTTTGCCCATCAATAGTCGGTTTTTTCATCATCCTCTCCATATTGAAAGTCATGACCAAATCACCGATGTTAAGAGATATCCTCCCATTCTTACAATCGATCAAAGCTCCGGCTGTTGCTAGAAAGGGCCTTCCAAGAATGAGTGGATCCTTTGGCTCTGCGTCGTACTCTAGGACAATGAAATCAGTTGGGATTAAGCAGTCCC
>SMJT01000058.1:1084215-1127707 GCA_004349715.1 Crucihimalaya himalaica | reverse complement strand
CCCCAAAATTTTTCGCGGAACATTTCAAAATTTTGGATTCATTTGAATTTCATCAGACTTCTACAAAGAAGTCTACGATAAAAAACCTTACAGACTTCACATGCGAAGTCTACCGTGAGACTTCACCCAAAACTCGAGAAGTCCTGTAAGCCCTAAACTCTAATTCGAATGTTATTTCACTCTTTGTTAACAAATACTAACATTTGACATCAAAAATAGTATCATATATTCAAAATCTAACAACTATACGATGGATCGCCATTTTATATCAAAAAACATATCAATCTAAGTGTAACCCTAAAGATATATGCATGGATTCTTACCCATTGGTAACCTCTAACCCTATATGCCTCACATGGTTTACATCAAATGGCTTAGTTTTATGATTTTTTTTTTAAAACCTATTCGATTTGATTTAAAATAATTTATCTTTCAAAAATTTTGATCGAAATATTTTTTTTTTCATTTTTAATTAAACTTTCACATTTAATTACGGTTCAGACTTCATGGTCGAAGTCTGCGACTTTTTATGGTATTTTAGAACATAATCAACCTTACATGCTTAAAATTTATGAAAGTTTCGGAAATTTTAATTTATAAAGTTCATATTTTAGATAATCTTATTTTCTTTAGAAGAAATTGCATTGAAAATATTTTTTTATTATTTTCCTAATTTAAATCTAAGGTTTAATTACGGTTCAGACTTCATGGATGTCAAGAACGAAGTCTACTGTGAGACTTCGTTCAAGAAGTCTACTTCGCGCGGAGGTTAGAACTGTAATTGCGGTTTCTGTTTTTTTTGTTTGCAAATAAGGGGTTAATGTAATTTCCATATCCAAAAGGTCTAGTTTTGCATTTGTTTTCAATTTGGGGTCTAGTTTTGCATTCAAACTCAATTTTGGGTCTAGTTTTAGCAATTCGCCCTTTTTTTAGAGAGGGCTTAAAGAAAGCTAAAGTTTGTATATAAGCTAAAGAAAAGCTAAAAAACAATCTAGAGCTTGCCGTAATAAAACGATGAAGGTGAACGGCGTAGGTAGAGGAGCTTTTGTTGCCAATGGCGGACTCATACGACGATGTTCCATCGACGTTGGAACTATCTATCTTGGTGGCCAAGTTCATTCTTTAGCTCTCCAATTTCCAATCTTTCCTCTCGGTTGTATTGGTTTCTTGAAATCGGATCCGAATAAAGTTTGAAACTTTTGTTTTTGGGTTTATCTTAAACTTGCTTAAATCTAATTAGAATCAATTTTTCAGTGGATTTGGGAAGAACATACATTTTTACCTTAGTTTTCTGATCAAGTTATGTGGGCATTGTTAGATTCAATAGTTTTTGTTAAATCACCCGTCTTTTCTCTGAATCAAATGATTGTCTATTTCACATATTTGTTTTTATCAAGTTTTTATTTAATCTTCTTCGATATTCAAATATCTTCTTCTTTTGTATTCCTTATTTTTGTCCAATTGCCTTTTGATTTTTTGTTTCATATATAAAAATGAAATAAGAAAACTCCAGCTGTTTTGGTCTACCTTTAATCCATTGTTTAATAAGACTAATACTTCTTCATTATCTCATTAAGACTCATATTAGCTCATGTTTTTTACACTGTCGTTCCCTTTTTTATATAAAAAATCACAATGATTAGAATTAGGCCATCTCCTTTGGTTGTTGATCATGAAGGTTTGATTTTGTTATTACGGTTAAAGTAGTAAAGCTGCACATGGAAAAGTTTTAATAGAGATTTCTTGTTTGTGTGTTCTTTCGGGGTGTATCCCCTACAAAGTATGTGTTAAGTCTGTATACACACGGTTTTCCAAACTCAATGTTTAACCACATTTTTAACCATCTTGTTGACTTTTTGGTTGACTCCGACGAAATTATTTAACGAACATTATTGTGTTGCTGATGTGGCGCATTTGCAGGCGCCGCTGTGTAACTGACGTGGCAAATAAAACTAAAAATATTTGTAGTTAGCTAGACGCGAACCTAGGTGGGAAACTTCAATGGAAAAACACACTAACCACTGGGACACATTAATATTTTCAGTTACTAGTGACAAAACTTTAATATATCTTAGTCAGTCTGTCTTTTTTATACAAAAATAGAAGTCACCATCTGAGACCTCAAAAATGTTAATACCAATTTTCGACGAATATTTCTAACTATTTGACTCTCGAGAATAGTCAGTTTCGGAATTCCGGCTGGAATTTTGGAAATTTCAGAAATCCGTCGAGAATTTCGAAAATCCGCCGGAAATCTGTCGCGTAATTTTGGAAATCTATCGCGTAATTTTGGAAATCCGTCGCGTAATTTCGGAAATCCCTCGGGAATTTCGAGAAAATTTCGAAGGATTTTTGAAATTTCAGATGGATTTTCGAAATTTCCGACATATTTTCAAAATTCTCGACGGATTTCTAAAACTCTAGACAGATTTCCAAAATTCCCGACAGATTTCCAAAATTCCCGACGTATTTATGAAATTTCCAACGGATTTCTGAAATTCCCAATAGATTCTGAAATTCTCGATGGATTCTGAAACTCCCGACGAATGTCTGAAATTCAAATAGTGAGAAATGTTTGTCGGAAACTGGAACTAGCTTTTTTGAGGTCTCGGATGGTGAATTCTATTTTTGTATAAAAAAGACAGACTGACTAAGATATATTAAAGTTTTGTCACTGATAACTCAAATTATTAACGTGTCCTAGTGGTTAGTGTGTTTTACCATGGAGCGTTCCTATTAAGTACGAATGTTTTTAGTTTTATTTGCCATGTCAGCTACACAGTGGCGCCTGGTCAGCTGCACAGTGGCGCCACGTCAGTAGCACAATAACGTTCGTTAAGTAATTATGTCGGAGTCAACAAGATGGAGTTTTACTTCGATTTAAACTTTTCCGTGGGGATACAACTCGAATTAAGTTAAAAATGTGACTAAACATTGAGTTTGGAAAACCGTATGTATACAGACTTAACATATACTTTGCAGAGGATTACACCCCGACAGCCCGTGTTCTTTCTTTATTGTGTGTATACATATATCTTTCTTTTCCACCTAAAGTCAGTCGTTATATTATTTTCTTTAGTATCAAATTACAAAAGAGAAAATAGATTAATAGGTTACTGACCATGACAAACAAACACATGTAACAATATGGAGAAGACAATGGTATAGACAGTGTATGGTTAAGGCTTAGTTTTTTAAAAATTGTTGTTTTGTTACTTGTGTTGAGGAGCGTCGTGTTAAAACTTCAAGTGGTTTTGTGTCTGTCATTGTCTATGGAAACCCAGAGAAGCCAGCATTGGTTACTTATCCTGATTTAGCCCTTAACCGTTAGTCCAACGAATCATTACGGGCAGTATTGTACGACTAAATTACAGGATCCTTGATCTGTTTTGCTGAATTTTTTAATGTTTTTGTTGCTTCTTCTTCAGATATGTCATGCTTCCAAGGATTATTCTTCTGCCCTGAAGGAGTTTCCTTACATAAATACATGTTCCAAGATACTCAGAAGGAGTGAAAGCCAGGTTAATACTATTAACTCTTTCCATCTCTATTCTTTTTCATCAGAACCGAAACACGAAAATCTTGGATTTGAGTTCGGGAAAGATAAAACATATGATGGATTTTTATACAGGCACATAGTCCATACTAATAGAGACAAAAAAAGAAATCAAACATGTAAAGCTTAACTTACTTCATCAAAGAGAACGCTATAAGCATTTAAGGACATGATAGAGTGCACGTCCTTTTCCAGTACAATATTCTAAAGCCTGAGCAATATGTTAAGCTACTCTAAGTCGCATCGCCCACTTCATCGGTTGACCGTTACTACTGATCACGACTTATGGAGTTGATGAATTGATCAAACGCCAAGACCATTGAAGGCAGATCTAAGAATGAGTTTCACTTCTTCAAAGACATAAATATAGAGCCCAAAAAACCAATTCAGTGAATGAAAGAGATGCCTACAAAACTTCAAACAAATAAAAGGGAAATAAAAAGAAGGTAGCAATCATCAAACTTAGCTTCGTGGCGAAATCAGCGTTACCATGTTATATTTGATGCAAAATCTGTCAGACAGTTATTCAACAGCACCAAATGCCCAGCAAGAACCACAATGACCCTTAAAAATCAAAATCAAAATGTTTCATTGATCTGAGAACCCATTGTGCAATATAAGACTCGAGCAAAACATGTTATACCTGATCTTTAGTGCAATAATAGAGGAGAGGATTAAATACAAAACATAAGAAGAGTCACTAAATCATTGGATAGAAGACAGAGATAGTGGAAATCTAAGAGATTAAAACGATCTAAGATCCTTCCAATACTTGTGCACTGTGACCAAGCGGTTCTAGCATCAAATTCTTTTGGAAGCTTCAAAGATAAATCATAGCTTACAATAGGTACACCCAAAATTTCCGTCTTTGGTGTGGATTTAACACCGAGGAGGCGCCTAAACTCTGCAACCTACACATACAGACAAAAAAAACACCCAAAAGAGAGGCAAATTTTCAGGACTTATTGAGACGACCCCGCCCGGGTTATCTATTTTTTTTTTTTTTTTAAACAAGCAAATATTATTTCCGTAAATAATATTCGCAACCACACAAACCGAATTCAATTTAAACCATAATCGAATTCACATAGTAATATTATCCCCCATAAGATAATATTACCCAAACACACACACACACACAATTTTATCCCTTGGAATTAACACGCACAACGGAAGACAAAACAATAAAATAGTATTACTAAACACCGTAATACCACACACAAACCCCGAGTCACTAGATCATCCTCCTCTCTTCGCCATGATTCCACGATCACATTTTATCTATACCTGCATCACACACACAAAAGAGATGCGTAAGTATTATCACAAATACTTAGTGAGGCGATCCTACAATCAATCACAATATACACAAATGTCTAATCCAATGACGAACACCACGTCATTGTCACATTCCCGTGTTTTGGCCAATGAACACCACGTCATTGCCACAAACACCTCAATGAACACCACGTCATTGACACACATACCACAGATATCAATGATGGATCATCACAGATCCATCCTACACATCACACAACCATCACAACTTACCAAACAAATCACCATAGCTTAGATAAGCTCATGGTCACGCACTCACCTCAATTACACAACGGGAATTCGGCCAAGGTATACGCCACACACACTCAGGAGGACCTTACACTTGAACTCAAAGCAGCTACGAACAACCTATAGCCAACCACAACAACAAACACCCAAGTTACCAAAACTGGGCAAAACCCAGAAAACAGCCGCTGGAAATATTAAGCCATAACTTTCAATCTAACCGTCCACTTTCAAAACCAATCGGTGGAAGTAAGCCCCTAGATGTCTTGAAACTACTTACCAAATTTCGTGAGGATCCGACCACAGACGCGGCGGCTATCTAACCCCGAGCCTCCCCTGGTCCCGCTTTCGACGGAAACAGAACACCTCTACGAAATCGTGAATAACTTTCAGACTACAAACCGAAATCCAATTCCGCAAAGGTATATAACTAGATTAAAGGGTTAACTAAAACTCCACCAAAAATCAGTACCTTTGCATACGATTTGATCGGTCGAAAGCTCTTTCTCCCAGACTCTATCTGCTGAATCCGAGTCCACTTCCAAGGACTTGTCCTTCTTCTTCTCTCAAGGTTTGAGCTCTCTCTCTTCTCCCTCTATCTCTCACAGGCACGAAAATGGTTGCCAAGAGAGATGAAGTCGAGTTTTTAAAGGGTTAATAGGGTTGACCACGAAACCCCACCACTCACAAAACTCACCAACCCCACTAGCCAGAAAATCGATTAAGAAATCGACCTTGGCCCACGTTTTGCTCCAGAATTCGATCATGAAAATCGACCTTGGCCCGATTTTTGCATCTTTCAGAGATTTTCACCCATAATATCGAACGATCACCCAGATCGGTTCCAAACCGATTTATGGCCACAAAAGCGGTTCAAAAACGGTTTTCAAGACCGATTTTTTTCAAGGAATCGGTTTCAAACCGCTCTTTCTTTCCTTGGATCAGTGGGTCCCTTCCCACCTGATCCCGAGCGTAAAGAACATCCATTTTTTTCGGATCACGGGCGCTACACTTATAGCTCTTCATAAACAAAATACTGTGTAGCCCTTAATTGATAGGATCATGGAAGTAAACAATAATAAACTCACGGTGGCATTTGCAAACCGATCATTGAAAGAAGCTTTCCATCCAGCGTTTGGATTGTCATTGACTTCCTTGACAACCTCATTCTGCACAAAGTCGATCATCAACAATAAGGCAAAAAATCTAAAAGGGACGAAACAATACACAAAAGTGGGAGGATTATGATCAAAAACCTGAAGAATCTATGAGGAAAGTTTCTACTTAAATGTTTGAGTTGAGCTTTACTTACAATTGAGCTTTAGGTACTACCATAGGTACTTGAGTGAATCTTTACTCACAATTTTATCAAACAGTTCACCACCTGTAGTGTACTCCAAGATGATATAAATCTTTGTTCGACTCGCTGAAACCTAAAGATGCAAATATCAAACCCCGTATGAAAGCATGAATCTTTCAGTAAAAAGAGCAAAGAAGAAGCAAAATATTATCTTGCCTCATAAAGACAAATAACACAATGATGACGGCGTCGTTTCATTATCGAGATCTATGGCTTAATTTGCTAAACACAAAGGTGTTAATATCAGCCACAATCAAATCAAGGCAGTGGTAATAAGAAGAGAACATGATCAACCATCTTCTGCTTGATGATGGTGCTGCGATCCACAATTTTGATAGCAACTCTCATTGGTCTCCGTAGAATCGTTTCATCCTTGGAGTCCAATACTTTTTGGTTCAGTCATTGCAAGTTATCTGGTTACTCATTCCCAGAATCAAAACCAAAACTGAGTTCAAGTGATCTAAAAGACGAAGAGTAAGCTGCATCAATTTCATCAAAAACTTGAAACGTCAACACCAGGAGAGAAGGATGCATCTCTTTTGTTGACAGAGTTTTAATATTGGCTTATTGTACTATGGTTGGTTGTGCTTATATAGAATAAAATCACAATAGGCGTTATAACGGATCAACTTCTAATATGCCCTAAACCAACAAATCCAATTCACATAGGTCCCTGTTTTAAAACTTGTTATCTTTTTCATTTTTCAAAAATCAAAAAAATAAGAAATGACTATAATCCCTTAAGAATATGAGTTATTTACGACCCAACCACATGTAATTGGGTCAGTTCCGGATCCAACGGATCATATCCATCTGAGTCTAAGAAAAAATTGATCTCGATCTCTTCGCTTCTTCTTCTTCGTCTCTTTCATGTTCTTCCTCTCTTCCCCTTGTTCCTCTATTCCTCTATTTCCTTCGCTTCCTACCTCTCTTCTTCTCTTTCTTTTCCTCTCTTTCTCTCTTCCTCTTCTCCGGATCCAAACAAAATTGTATCCAAATCGAGCCCATTCTCATCCAAATTGTATCCCGGATCCATCATCAATTTGTAAGCTTATTTTCCCATTCTCTTTTGTTCCCTTTGTTTGATTATCATGGGTAAAACTCCGATTGTTCTTTTAGCTTTGTTAGGTTTGTTCTCTCCTTGTTTCAAATTGTTTCTTAAAGATAGCATTGAGTCTCATAGCCTTCATCGTTATTGCTATTTGTCATAGGTTTATTGAGATTTGAGTTTCAAATTGTTATATGTAATAAACTCCAAATGATGATATTAAGAAGAAACTCATTGTTATACCCATATCCAGAAAGTGTGTTATTTGGAAAGCATTATGCATAACACAAAGGAAATGAATATTAGTTTGCTAGGAAACATGTCTTTTAGATACGATTCTCATCTCTTTTTTTGGCATCTCTTGCATTGTTGCTAGCGTTTGATTTGAGGACTAGCGTTTAATTAATAATAACTATAACCTCATTGCTAGTGTTTAGGTAATAATAACTAAAAAGAACCTGCTCGTTTTAAATTATGATTTTAAATCATTTTATATTATAAAGAACCTGTTTTAAATCGTTTTAAACAGACAGAGCCTCCACGAGAGGCTCTGTCTATGTTTAGTTTAAACAACTCAACTGGACGCCTTGTCCACGATATTACTCTCTCCTTTGGACCACATGCCTTCTTGGGATATCTTCATCCGTGTTAGTATCAATGATCTCCTTGGACAAGTCATTAAGGAACCGTATTCTATCCTGACATCTACCATTCGCCCCAAAAACATTGCTCCAACGCCATTTCCATGCACACCAAACCGATACGGCAAAAATGGTAGACCAAGTGCTTCCAAAAGTAATTGCAGAATCCCCCAAATTACTATACATCCATTCCAGCGAGGTCTTAGCAAAGAATATATTCAACTTTCTTGGGTGTACAAGCTGTTGTCAAACCCCATACATAGCTAGGCAGTCTCGGAGGACGTGTAAAATTGACTCAACTCCACTCCTATACACCTGACACACTCCTGTATCACACAAGTGTCGACGGTACCTCTCCACATTGGTCATAATCGCCTTATCCCAACACTCGAGCTTCTCCATGTTGAGGACCAATTGTTTTTCCTTGTCAACCATGACGTATCGCGTATCTTGCCCACCTTATATTTACTTTGTATCACTCTTGCCCATAGGCTAACTTTATCATGTAAGAAAAGACATCCTACCTTGGATAAAAGTGCTTAGTTCAACAGTTTTGAAACCCTAGTCCCAACCCTCCTTCAGCTTTTAGACGACAAACTCTCTCCCAAGCAAAAAGGTGTTGCCATCTCTGGTGATATATCATGGTTTTTACCCATTTTCAATCATGATATAAGTCCTTTTACTGAGTCTTTTTATAGTTTTAGAGTCTTTTCAAGATGTAGGCACATCTGGAGCTAAATTGGAATTTTGGAAGCATTTGAAGCATATTGGAGCTGAAGCAGTTAGGAGAACTGAACCTCAATATCGATCGACACCTGCAGTATCGATCAACACCATCATCTGGATGAAACAAGATTGAAAGTCTCAGTATCGATCGATACCATTCACGGTATCGGTCGATACCAATAGTCAAAACGCGCATTCTCCAGAAGACCAGAAGAAAAACAGAAGCTTTCCTTATTTTTCCAATGAACTCCAAAGCGTGTTTTTAGATATATAATTAGGTTTTTCAGCCTCCAAAGGCACACACTTGATTTTTGGTGATAGAGTATTCTTGCAATTGAGTTTTGGGAGAATAACCTTGAACCCTCTTTGTATTCTTACTTTATTTTACTTTATGATATCTATATTATTCATGATGTTTGTTTCATTCACCATGTCTGAGTAGATTCCTTGTTTGGTTTAGGGTTTTTTAAAGGTATTTGATGAATTATTAAATCTGATTTACTTGTTAGGGAATATCTATAGAGCTTTTCACCTAGACTTGAGATTAATGCTTATTCTAGCCTCGCGAACTAGAATCTGATGTTAGGTTGATTAATTGACACGAAAGTGTAATTAGTTTCCTGAACTAGTGTTGGGTGAGCAAAAGACCTACTCGCAAAGAAATTTAGTTTAGGATTTTGTGAACAATTGAACTTGACCGTTAATGCTTGTTTAAATTTATAGAATTTGCAAAGAAATTTGGAATTCTAGGTTTAGACATAGATAGTCTTCGCAACGACAGTTGGTTTACTTTACATATGTGTTTCAAGTTCAAGAGCGGAGCTTATTTCATTCCTGACATTTGATTTGATTGATAATTCTGATTTGCCTGGAAACTTCCCTAAGCCTAACGTTTTCTCCACTGATTTACTACTTTACTTTAATTGTTTTGTTATCCTTGATTACATTTATTTCGCTTAGATAAATTCATATACTGGAATTTATTGAGAGAACATCTTGAGTCTTTGTGGTTAGACCCCTAGAATACTACAGCTACTGCTTAGATACTTTAGGGTATTATATTTGAGCATATCAAATTTTGGCGCCGTTGCCGGGGACTCTAATTTCACCATTAAATTTTGGTTTAGAATTTCGACTAAGTTGTTGAGCATCGATCAACACCCTTCAGGTATCGATCGATCTCGGTTTTAATTTCTATCACTTACGCGATTTGATTTCTGTGTTTCAGGTGTATGCAACATTGAGAGACCAGAAGAAGCAAAAACAAGCAGTTGACCAATCTATCTAACAAAGAGCTAGCTGAATTAGAGCGTACGATCAGAAAACAAAAGAAACAAGCTGAGATGAACAATCTGATTGTGCTCGCTCGTGATGAAACTGGGGTTTTGAGAGATCAGGAAGGTCACATGTGTGACGCGCAAGGACAGAGACTTGATGCAGAAGGAAACGTTGTTGCCCCTGCACCGGTAGCTAATGAGATTATCCCACCAGCTATGTGTGAGAATGTTGGGAATGCTCTGGTTAATCGCGCCAGAACACTTGGAGAATACAACAGACCATACCAGTTCTATGCAAATCGGTCTGCGATTCGTATTCCAACTTTTCAGAGAAATGACTTTGAGCTGAAGCTTGCATACTACACTCTTATAGGCCAGCACCCTTTTCATGGTCTTTCTCATGAGCATCCCATGGATCATATCGAGAGGTTCGAAGATTTGGTCACCAGTATCAAGTACAATGGAGTGCCCAATGAGTTCTTCTTCTGTAAGCTCTTCCCATACTCTCTTGGTGGAGATGCAGCTTACTGGTTGAAGCAGTTGCATCCTGGTTCTCTGACTACTTGGGAGGAGACTAAGAATCCGTTTCTGAACAATTTCTATGATGATGCGAGATCTGAAGAGCTCATAAACAAGATCTCCTTGTTTTCTCAGGGAGCAACTGAGGCATTCAAGGCTGCCTGGGTTCGATTTCGGCCTTATCAGAGGGATTGCCCTCACCATGGTTTCTCACAGGTTCAGTTATTGGGTATCTTTTTCAGAGGAATCGATTGGAGGTATCAGATGGCTTTGGACGCTGCAAGCAATGGTAATTTCAACACGAGATATCCCGAGGACGCTTATGTGCTGATTGAGAACTTGGCATCTAGCAACAGTACTAAGAATGCAGATTTTGAGAGGAAGAAGCAGAATGGAAACGTTGATGGATTGCAAATTGTCGAGGTACATGCGAAGCTGGATTCGGTTCACAATCTGTTAATGGGCAAGCAGCAGAAGGCAGTGCATTTTGCTCAAGAAGTCGAGAACGTCGATGAAGGTGAAGCAGAGGATGTCAACTACATTGGTGGTAATGGATTCCAGAATTCGGCGTACAACCGCGGTTTCGCTAACAACTCTCCGCGAGGAGGATTCAAGTCTGATTTTAAGTCTGCGAATTTCGGAGCAAACTCCTTTGCTCAGAAACCATTTCAGAACAGTGGGTACACTCGCACCTATGGGAATTCATCTTACTAGACACCACCTCCTAAGACTCAGGAAAGCAAAGTCGAAACTATGCCTGAACAGATTCTTGAGGGGCAACAAAAGATGACTGTCGATTTCAATGGAAAGATGGATGCCTTGTACACTGATCTGAATGGAAAAATCGAGGCTCTGAACATTCATCAGAAGAAGCTGGAAACTCAAGTCGCCCAGACTGCAGAGACAGTTAAGGGACAGGATGGTTTCCTTCTCGGAAAAACAGTGAATCCAAGGGAGCACGTTCATGCCATTACTTTGAGAAGTGGAAGGGAGGTTACTCCAGGGTTGAAGAAAACCTACTCTCCTAAGCAGCTCGTCGATCTTGCTGGAGACGACAACGATGAGATTCCTGGAATTGCTCCAGTATCGATCGATACTCACCCAGTATCGGTCGATACCACTCAACATCGATCGTTGCCCGTTCAACGTTCTGCAGAACCAATTGCACAACCACAAGCATCGATCGATACTCACCCAGTGACGATCAGAAGCAGACCACAGGACATGTTGGGAGTGTCTATGTACCTCAAATACCTTTCCCTCGACTCCTGCAAAGTCTAAGAAAGAAATCGAAGAGGCCAGATGCAAGGCGATGCTGGAAAAGTTGGTTGTTGAACTCCCGTTTGTCGATGCTATCATGACTTCACCAGCTTTCAGAAGGTACATCAAGAGGATGGTTTCGAGCAATGTGAATCTTGGGGAAGGGGTACTGAGAATCACCCACGAGTGCAGTGCAATTCTTCTCAACAAGATCCCAGAGAAACTACCAGACCCTGGAAGTTTTGTATTGGATTGCACAATCTTCACTGAGAGGTTCGAACATTCCCTTTGCGATCTTGGTTCCAGTGTAAACCTCATGCCGTATTTAGTAGCTAAAACAATGGGGATGACAGACTTCACACCTACTAGAATCTCCATGATCCTTGCTGATCGCTCAGTCCGATTTCCCAAAGGATTGCTTGAGCATGATTGCAAGAGTTTCCGGGCTCTTGTGCACAATTAAACCTATTGTGCTCTATACCTCAATCCTAAAGGTATGTCGTATGTAGCACTTAAGGTATCGAATCCACAGGGAAGGAAAGATAACACACTAAGAATACAGGAAACTAATCAAGCTAAATTGATATGTTGTTTTTTGGTTTTTAATCTAAATAAAAGTAAAGTGAATAAATGAGAAACTTAAATGACAAGTAAGTTAAATATTTAAGCAAGATATTAATGACTCATAATAAGAAAGGAAAAGCTTCAAACAATAAGTATGAAAATAGATTCCAAACAAACTTAAGGTACGATGTGAAACATAAAACACAAAAAGAGAATCGGATTAAACTAACAATGCAAAGTAAATTAGTAACTTAACGGTTGATTTCAAATGCTAAAAATATGGACGGTTGGAATGGCAAACGATAAAGAATGAATGATGCTTCAATGAATGACAATTTCAACAAATGACTATGTTTCAACTTATGACATGAATCACTTAACTAGATTAGTCCACTCCCGTGGTACTAATCCTTTTGCAACCGATTTGGTTAGCTAGACTTCCGAATGCAACCAAATGATTAGCAAACAATGAACACTAATTCATATTTGTCATCAAATCTTCCTTAAAACTCAACTCCCGTTGGTTAAGGAATAGAAACGCACACATAGATAGGACAGATCGGTTCTCAACACCTTCCGGGTGAGAATCAATCAAAAATCTAGAAAACTCTCTTTCGAAGCTCATTTCTAGCCTTAAGAACAATCTATATGTGAAGATAAACAATAATCAGACACCAAACATCAACAATCAAGCATCAAACATCCTAAATCTACCAAACCAACCATCCAAAAGAGATCTACTCACACATGCTCAAATCAAGAAAATAAACCATAGAAAAGCAAGATATTGAAGACATAATTCAGATTTTATAAATGAAAATGGCAAATCTTTAATACATAAGAGTAGATCTAAGTTTTAAAAGCATAAAAATATGAAAACTAGAGAGAAAATGAAGGAGAAGCCTTGAGTTGCAGAAAAAGTGGTCGTCCCTTTAGTGGTTACATGCTTTTAGGCTTTTATAGTAGTGGGTTCGCAAGTGGAGAAAACAGAGAAAAAGTCAAAAATCGGTTGTGAAAATCGACCATGGGTCGATTTGAGAAGAAAATCGATCAGGGAATCGACTTGGGTCGATTTTTGATCCCAGGTATGTTCCTCAGCCATTTTGCGAACGGTCACGGAAATCGGTTTCGGTCCGATTTTTGACATGTCTTCACTAAATCGGCCATAACCTTTGAACTACGTATCCAAATGCTCTGAAATTACTTCCATTGGAAATCTAACTCAATTGCCCATCTTGTTCATGAAGAGCGTTGAAGCTAAATCGCAGCTGAAAACGTTCATCTGAGTCGATCTTTGAGATACTTGGGCCAGTTCTGCATCATTGTTTTCTCCTTTGCCATCTAAAAGTGCATCTCCCATTATTACAACCTGAAAACATTCAAAACACACAAAACACACACACCAAATACACACAAAAAACACAAAAGAACTTCTAAAATGCAAAATACTTAGTTAGACACTAAATGCATCAAAACACAAAGAAAAAGCTAATAAAACACAATAAAATGGATATTTACAACTATGATAAAGTGATAAAATGTATAGTTATCACACCCCCAGACTTGCCTTTTGCTTGTCCTCAAGCAAACAATCAAAAGAAAAGCCAAGAAAAGTTTTGCCATGACTAATCCATTCATACTTCTACTCTAAACTCTGAAACCAAACGTAATCCAAGCAATCATATCAAAGATCTCATTCACATTCATTAAGGTATTAAGTGCGTCTCGCAAAGGGAATTTAAATCGTCCTCAATTGGTTTGGGTTAAGGTCTTTGAGGTGGCTTATAAGTAGTCTTTCTTTGATGGGTTACTCTCAAGCAAAAAGGGTGCTAGACAAATGCAAAATCTATCTAAGACCGAGAACAATTTACACATACAAAGTCATGCCTCTCGTTGTTCTACCCATCTTATGATATATCTTTTCAAACCCCCTTTTTATCCTCAAACCTCAACTCCCATGATCAAAGCCCTTTTTTTTTTTTTAGTAACCTTCTAGGAAAAACTTTTTTTCTTAACTCTTATCTCTTTTCTAGCTTTTTTAGTTCCCATATCTTTTTTTGTTGTGGAAAACTAACATAATCTTTTGCACTTAGAGATTTAGAGTATTTTCCTTATCACTTTTCATTCCTAAGGATTTTTTCTTTTTCTTTTTAAGCTAATGATCTAACCTCCTTTTCACTTCCTTCTCATTCGTCCCAAACCCCAATATTCAATCTAACCACCTATACTTTTCATTCCCAACCTAATCGCTAGTCTCATATGTTCCAAGACTAGCTAAAAACGAGAGATTATCCTTTGTCGTTCTCAATACTCTCAAGATTTTGCAATTATAGCACAAAGCAAACAAAGGCCTCACTCAACAATCAACACAAGGTATGGAAGAAATGGCAAAGGTTAAGGGTAAGGAACATTCGGTTGGTATAGACGTGATGAAGTGAATAAGAAAACCCGAATGTCATATCATGAGAACGTATTTAAACTACCTAAGAGAGAGGATTAGATTCAATTTAAGCCCAAGTTCATAGAGATGCTTTGAGGAACATGCAAGTTTCACAATGGTATGTACTTTCGAAGTATGAATGAACTAAACAGACTTTTTTTTTTTTTTTAAATTCAATCAAGCAACTCAAACAATAAGAATCAAAACACACGACTCAAATATAAAACAAAAAATCAAAACAAAATGCCTCTCCCCCAGACTTGCTTCATACCTCGGTGTGAGAAACAAATCCAAAAGAAGATGTGGACAAACTAAAGAAAGAAATGATTAATTAGAAATACCTGGTGGGTTGCCTCCCACAAAGCGCTTGGTTAAGGTCTATAGCTTGACCATAGTGAGGTGTGAGACGTTAATCATGAGAATCAAAAGGTTGAGCCAATGGACCTTTTGTCCTTCTTTGTTAGCACAAAAATGATAGTACAAGTAACACAATAACAAAAATTGTCCATGGTAAGTAGATAAAATTCACATGTAGTTATGGATCCTGGAGGTAAGCTCTTCTCCCATTGCTTAGCCTTATCCCCCAAAGAGAATGGGAATAACCTTAGCTTGAACGCATCTTCAGAGATGCCGTTTATCTTTGTTAGCCGCACACGTCATTGAAGTTGTCTAGATGATCTAGAGGATCTTCAAACTGCTAGCCCATGAAATTTGTTCCGCTGAACCATGTTGATCAGGCTAGCTTTTATCTCGAATTTGCTGTTCTCAACCGTGGTGCATGAATACCACTACGGTTGCCGTGTGCTTGAGGTGCGTCAAACGCCCCTATCACTCTCTGTGGTCTGGCTGCCGTGGACAAGAGGGTTCATATGAATCCCCGCTCCTTGAATTTCTTCCTCATCGTTTGGGAAATATCTCCATATTCAACCCAAGTGTTCTTGCAAGTCTTTCTCTCTCTCTTCTAGCTCGGGTGTTGACTCGTTCTAGTTTTCGTATGTCAGGAACCAACTCAACCAAGTTTTGTTGTCCTTGGCTTCTCAGGTTCATACACCTTCAAGAAAGAGAGATAATAGAACACGGTTAGATGTACGAAAAATAAAAATTTAGACTCGGTAGAATCCAAATCTAATGGCTATGCTATGCCTTCCCGACAACAGCGCCAAATTGATTGCAAGAGTTTTCGGCGTCTTGTGCACAATTAAACCTATTGTGCTCTATACCTCAATCCTAAAGGTATGTCGTATGTAGCACTTAAGTATCGAATCCACAGGGAAGGAAAGATAAACACACTAAGAATACAGGAAACTAATCAAGCTAAATTGATATGTTGTTTTTTGGTTTTTAATCTAAATAAAAGTAAAGTGAATAAATGAGAAACTTAAATGACAAGTAAGTTAAATATTTAAACAAGATATTAATGACCCAAAATAAAAAGGAAAAGCTTCAAACACATAAGTATGAAAATAGATTCCAAACAAACTTAAGGTACGATGTGAAACATAAACACAAAAAGAGAATCGGATTAAACTAACAATGCAAAAGTAATTAGTAACTTAACGGTTGATTTCAAATGCTAAAAATATGGACGGTTGGAATGGCAAACGATAAAGAATGAATGATGCTTCAATGAATGACAATTTCAACAAATGACTATGTTTCAACTTATGACATGAATCACTTAACTAGATTAGTCCACTCCCGTGGTACTATCCTTTTGCAAACCGATTTGGTTAGCTAGACTTCTGAATGCAACAAATGATTAGCAAACAATGAACACATTCATATTTGTCATCAATCTTCCTTAAAACTCAACTCCCGTTGGTTAAGGAATAGAAACGTACACATAGATAGGCACAGATCGGTTCTCAACACCTTCCGGGTGAGAATCAATCAAAAATCTAGAAAACTCTCTTTCGAAGCTCATTTCTAGCCTTAAGAACAATCTATATGTGAAGATAAACAATAATCAGACACCAAACATCACAAATCAAGCATCAAACATCCTAAATCTACCAAACCAACCATCCAAAAGAGATCTACTCACACATGCTCAAATCAAGAAAATAAACCATAGAAAAGCAAGATATTGAAGACATAATTCAGATTTTATAAATGAAAATGGCAAATCTTTAATACATAAGAGTAGATCTAAGTTTTAAAAGCATAAAAATATGAAAACTAGAGAGAAAATGAAGGAGAAGCCTTGAGTTGCAGAAAAAGTGGTCGTCCCTTTAGTGGTTACATGCTTTTAGGCTTTTATAGTAGTGGGTTCGCAAGTGGAGAAAACAGAGAAAAAGTCAAAAATCGGTTGTGAAAATCGACCATGGGTCGATTTGAGAAGAAAATCGATCATGGAAATCGACCTTGGGTCGATTTTTGATCCCAGGTATGTTCCTCAGCCATTTTGCCGAACGGTCACGGAAATCGGTTTCGGTCCGATTTTTGACATGTCTTCACTAAATCGGCCATAACCTTTGAACTACGTATCGAAATGCTCTGAAATTACTTCCATTGGAATCTAACTCAATTGCCCATCTTTTTCATGAAGAGCGTTGAAGCTAAATCGCAGCTGAAAACGTTCATCTGAGTCGATCTTTGAGATACTTGGGGCCAGTTCTGCATCATTGTTTTCTCCTTTGCCATCTAAAAGTGCATCTCCCATTATTACAACCTGAAAACATTCAAAACACACAAAACACACACCAAATACACACAAAAACACAAAAGAACTTCTAAAATGCAAAAATACTTAGTTAGACACTAAATGCATCAAAACACAAAGAAAAAGCTAATAAAACACAATAAAATGGATATTTACAACTATGATAAAGTGATAAAATGTATAGCTATCAGAGCACGTTCTGATTACGATTGGAGACTGCTTGGTCCCAATTGATTTCATAGTCCTAGAGTACGACGCTGAGCCAAGAGATGCGCTGATTTTAGGCAGACCCTTTCTAGCCACAGCAGGCGCCCTGATCGACTGCGAGAATGGGAGAATATCCCTCAACATTAGTTATCTGATTATGACCTTCAACATGGAAAATATGATGAAGAAACAAACCATAGATGGGCAGACATTCTTCATCGACACCTTCAGTGAATTATCAGATGAGTACTTCATGAGATTACACCCTGAGAATCCTTTGGAGAGAGCTTTGGTTTGCTTAGCTGAGACAGAAATAATTTCCAGTGAGGTTGCTGCTGGGTACGCCATGATCCTTGACAAAAATACTGAGGTATCGATCGATACTACAGAGAGCATCGATCGACACCAACTGTTTCTTCCCGAGGAGCTAGTTCTCTCTCGTGCCAGATCCGATTCGTTGAGCGATTGGAGTGAGGAGAGAGCTCCTAAACTCGATCTTAAACCACTCCCCGCCAACCTGAGGTATGTTTTCCTTGGCCCTAATTCTACATACCCAGTGATTGTAAATTCTTCTTTAAACAACGCAGAGGTCGCCTTACTGCTGAGCAAGCTGCGCAAGTATCGAAAAGCTCTCGGCTATTCTCTTGATGACATTTCAGGTATATCACCAGATCTGTGCATGCATCGGATTCATCTGGAGGACGAATCAAAAGCTTCGATCGAGCATCAGAGGAGGCTTAACCCGAATCTGAAGGAAGTGGTCAAGAAAGAAATCATGAAACTTCTGGAAGCAGGAGTCATCTATGCCATCTCTGACAGCAGTTGGGTCAGTCCAGTTTATGTTGTTCCTAAGAAAGGAGGGTTTACAGTGGTAAAGAATGAGAAAGATGAGCTGATTCCGACAAGAACAATCATCGGGCACCGCATGTGTATCGATTACAGGAAGTTGAATGCAGCAACAAGGAAAGATCAATTCCCATTACCATTCATTGATCAAATGCTGGAGAGGTTGGCAAGTCGCCCATACTACTGCTTCCTGGATTTATACTCAGGCTTTTTCCAGATCCCTATACATCCAGATGATCAGGAAAAGACGACTTTCACTTGTCCCTACGGCACATTCACTTACAGGAGAATGCCTTTTGGGTTTTGTAACGCTCCAGCCACCTTTCAGAGATGTATGATGTCAATTTTCTCAGACATGATCGAGGATTTCATGGAGGTATTCATGGATGATTTTTCTGTTTATGGGTCTTCATTTAAGGGATGTCTGGACAACTTATGCAAGGTGCTTCAACGCTGCGAAGAGAAACATCTAGTCCTGAACTGGGAGAAGTGTCACTTTATGGTTCAAGAGCGCATCGTTCTGGGACACAAGGTTTCTAAGGCTGGGATCGAAGTTGATAAGGCTAAGATTCAGGTCATGACAAGCCTCCTGCCACCTACATCTGTGAAAGACATTCGGAGTTTCCTAGGTCACGCCGGTCATGACAAACTGGATTTCGACACAGCTCTGATTCGACTTTACCACTACAGAACGTGAGCATCGATCGACACTCTGAAGGTATCGATCGATACCCCCACGAGTTGTTGCAATCTGTTCAAAATGCAAGCATCGATCGACACTTCTTCGGTATCGATCGATACCAGCTATATTCTACAGCCGACTCGTCTGCAAATCAGTCTGATACTGAGGAATCTTTGGCTGTCACTACTCCTTCTGAACATTGGTATGCCGACATAGCTAATTACCTTGCTGATGACTACGAACCAAAGCATCTCAATAAGTATACAAAGAAGAAGTTTATGAGAGATGTTAGACGTTATTTTTGGGATGAACCATACATGTACAAGCACTGTTCTGATGGGATTTACAGAAGGTGTATAGCTGAGACTGAGGCGCCAGAAATTCTATATCACTGCCATGGATCTGAGTACACCGGACACTTCGCCACATTCAAAATAGTTTCTAAGGTTCTACAGGCTGGTTTCTGGTGGCCCACACTGTTCAAGGATGCTCACGCTTTTATCTCACATTGTGATGTGTGTCAGAGAAGAGGGAAGATCAGCAAGCGACATGAGATGCCACAGAACTTCATCCTCGAAGTTGAAGTTTTTGACTTCTGGGGCATTGATTTTATGGGACCGTTCCCTCCATCACGACAGAACAGATACATATTGGTCACCGTTGATTACGTCTCCAAATGGGTGGAAGGAATTGCTAGTCCTACCAATGACTCCTCCGTCGTTTTGAAACTGTTCAAGACCATTATCTTCCCTCGATTTGGAGTACCCCGAGTTGTTATAAGTGATGGTGGCACTCACTTTATCAACAAGATCTTCGAAAAGCTGCTGAGAAAGTACGGCGTCCATCACCGCGTCGCCACACCTTATCATCCTCAGACCAGCGGACAAGTCGAAGTCTCCAACAAACAGATCAAGAAGATTTTGGAGAAGACGGTTGGCACTACACGGAAAGATTGGGCACTGAAACTCGACGACGCTCTTTGGGCGTATAGGACCGCGTTCAAGGCACCACTTGGTACCACACCATTCCATTTGCTGTATGGGAAGGGATGTCATCTTCCAGTTGAGATCGAGCACAAAGCAGTCTGGGCTACCAAATTGATGAATTTCGACATCAAGTCTGCTGCTCAAAGGCGATTGGTTCAACTGAATAAATGGGATGAGATCAGACACTTCGCCTATGAGAACTGCAAACAGTACAAGGAAAGGACCAAAGCCTATCACGACAAGAAGATCCTTTCTCGCCACTTTGAACCGAATGACCAGGTACTTCTGTACAACTCTCGTTTACAATTGTTTCCTGGGAAATTGCTTGCTCGTTGGTCAGGATCCTTCACAATCAAGGAAGTTCGCCCACACGGTGCAGCGGGTGAAACACTATTGGGCGCAAGCCACAATCCCAGATGGCCACATACTGCCTCTGGCTGAACCACCGGTCGCCTGACTAATCCCAATGTCAAGCTAAGGACATTAAACAAGCGCATGGTGGGAGGCAACCCACTGGTGAGTCTGTACATAAGTTTTTGTTTTGATTTTTTCGTTTTGTTTTTGGCTTGTGTCTTCACGTGAACCAGGTTCAGACAACAAGCATCGATCGACACCTAGGGAGTATCGATCGATGCTGTTACCGAAGAAGAATTGTGTTGTTACGATGCGAGCATCGATCAATACTACTTACGGTATCGATCGATACCCAGCACCCATGTAAGTTTCTCTATAAAACCCTCGGGTTTTCTTCTTCACTCCCTCATTTCCCCCATCGATCGACGCTGCCGTCTCTCCCTAACTCTCTCACCATTTCTTCATTTCTTCATCATTTTACTTGATTTTAAACTCTATTCCACTTAGATTTTTGCCCCCATTGTCATTTCATTGCTCATTCCTTCGATCTACAAGGTAATACACTCAAATTCCTTCCTCTTAGATTCATTGACAGGTTCGGTTTCAGTTTCCTCTGTTGTGGAGATCTTGTTCTGTTTCCTGTCGTCTTTCGCTCTAGGGGAATGGAACTACTATCATAGGAATAGAATAGATATGATAGGGTTGGAGTAATTTGTGGAATTCGTTTTAGGTTGATAGAGTTGGATTGTGATGCCTCTGTGGATATATTTTGAATCTGTCTCGAGTATCGATCGATACCCTCTTGGTATCGGTCGATACCTGCGCTTATCCGATACATATGCTGATTTGGTATCAGCTTTCATCTTGATTACTCTCAGATGGCTTCCCGCAAGAAGGCACGTCAGGACGACGACTCCGGTTCCAACTCACCACGCCGCGAGTTTAGTCTCCCAGATGAGGTGGAAGCATTTTGTGGTTCGTTCTGGTACGTCGGCGTCGTGACTGCTTGCCTAACCAGAGATCGCTACAGAGTTCTAAAGGGCGGCTTCACAGACAACACGGGTCCTCAGAGCTTCCTTGAAGTCCACATTAGTGACCTGAGAGCTGCGCCGCGACGTTCGCCATCTCCCTCTGCCCCTGTTACTGTTGCTCGGCCTCCCTTGCCCAAGTTGGAAGGGAAGAGGATCATCCCGCGACGTGATTGGGCAGGCTTGCCTAAGGAGGAAACCGAGAGTGAGGCCTGCATCTATACGCGTATAGCCGAAGGGTGGGACGACTACGACACTCTGCTTTACAACGAGTGGCTGTGCGTTGTTATCGTCCCTACACGTTTCATCGATCCACACACTATGCACCGTCTGGGTATCAACGTGGAGCTTTCAGACATGCTCGATAAGATTAGGTTGGGGACACTATACTCACGGCAGTACGACCTTTACCCCGACCTCGTTCGCCAGTTCCTCGCCATAGCTCGAGTCTACTACAGAGACGAGGTCCACCGCAACGCTTTGGAGGGCACTCTGACCTTCTTGATTCGAGGGATCCGTTACAAGCTGCTTATCCCTTATCTTTGCGACATCTACGGTTTCGATCGTGATCTTCAGCAGGTAGCTCTGCCTCCTTAGTTTCATGATGTGCACGCCTTCTGGAGACACATTGGTCTTGGAGCCTACCACTCTAAGACTACGACACAGATAGACGTCCGCCATCCGACTCTTCGTTGCATCGTCCGCATTCTGAGCACCACTCTACTCTTCAAGATGGAGCCGAACAAGCTGAGGATCTCAGAGGTGATCTTACTATACAAGGCTGTTGGCGACCTCATCCCTGAGGATAGATATGAGTGGCCTGAGTTGAACCTCGCGGTCAACATAGGTTCTCTATTTGCAAACCATTTGGTCTCTTTGAAGACCAAGCCCTTCTCCGGCCGTAACTACACCGCCGCGCGGAAGACTGAGTCAGTCGGCAGCCTCCTCACTCCCATCTTCGAGCATTTTGGCATCTCCACTTCAGAGTGCTCGATCGTCACAGCTCGCTCCCTCATGGATGAGCTGCACATGCAGCACAAGCGTTGGATGAAGCCAACTCGCCGCTGGTGTCTCCCCACGACAGACGGAGAGCTCTTTGTGCAGCTCCCCAACCGTACTCTGACCCGCATCGGTGATGACCCATCTCAGCTGCATTTCGATCCAGATCCTAGCTTGCTTTCAGTTGCTCTGGTCACACGTGTCCGCGCTCCACCCCGTCTCCCATCCACTCCTGTTGTTGCTGATGCAGCACCCGCAGCTGACTTTGCTGGAAGTCAGCCTCGTCGTTCATAGCGCCACCAGACATCTGCTCCTGCTCCTTCATTTCCTCCACCACCGGATCTGCCGATGGAGACCGCCACTTTTCAGAAGTACGTCATGGAGAGCTTTGATATGTTCAAAGATAAATACCCTAAAAGTACTAAAGCAGTAGCTGTAGTATATAGGGGTCGAACCACAAAGACTCAAGATATCACTCAATAGATTCTTGAATAGGAATTAAGCTAAGCTGAATGAATGTAATTAAGAATAACAAAACAATTAAATCAAGAAGTAAATCAGTGGGATAAAAGCCAGGCTTAGGAAAGTTTGCAGGCAAATCAGAATTATCAATCAAATCAAATGTCAGGAATGAAATAAGCTCCGCTCTTGAACTTGAAACACAGATGTAAAGTAAACCAACTGTCGTTGCGAAGACTATATATCTATGTCTAAACTTAGAATCCCAAATTTCTTTGCAGATTCTATAAATTCAAACAAGCATTAACGATCAAGTTCAATTGTTCACAAAATCCTAAACCAAATTTCTTTGCGAATAGGTCTTTTGCTCACCAAACACTAGTTTAGGAAACCAATCACACTTTCGTGCCAATTAATCAACCTAACATCATATTCTAGTTCGCGAGGCTAGAATAAGCATTAATCTCAAGTCTAGGTGAAAAGCTCTATAGATATTCCTTAACAATTCAATCAGATCTAATAATTCATCAAATACCTTTTAAACAACCTAAACCTAACAGGGAATCTACTCAGACATGGTGAATGAGACAAACATCATGAATAAAATAGATATCATAAATAAGATAGAGTAGAAATACAAAAAGGGTTCAAGGTTCTTCTCCCAAAAACTCAATTGCAGAATACTCTATCTCAAGAAATCACAAGTGTCTTTTCTGGAGGCTCAAAAACCTAATTATATAGCTAAAACACATTTTAGGAGTTTAATCAAAAAATAAGGAAAACTTCTGGTTAATCTTCAGTCTTGATGCACGTTCTAATCACTGGGTATCGATCGATACTATAAGTGGTATCGATCGATACTAGAATATTTGTTCGTGTCTCTACCAAATGAACGGTGTGGATCGATGCTCCTCAGGTGTTGATCGATACTGAGCTTCAGCTCCCCGAACTGCTTCATCCAGATTGCTTCAAAAGCTTCCAATAACCCAATTTAGCTCCATATGTGCCTATATCCTGAAAAGAACTTGAAAGACTCTAAAAATACTGGAAAGACTCAGAAAAAGGACTTATATCATGGTTAAAAGTGGGTAAAAACCATGATATATCAACTCCCCCAGACTTAGTCTTTGCTTGCCCTCAAGCAAACAGAAAACCAAATAGAGAAAGAGGTTTGAAAAACATAGAGACTCACCTTTTCTTGAGATATTGAAATGACTCCTTTCCCAAACTCCCAATCATCACTTAAACAGTTTGGATCTGACCACCATGTACTTCTCCGTAGACACTCGCAGCCTCCCTTTATGCACACATTATCTCACAGCATCAGTCCTACTAAATCCTTCATTGTTGTTTCAACACTGTTGTTGATATTCAGGAACCTTTTAGATTTTTACTCATACGATATCGTGACTAAGAAACCACCCAAATCGCATACTTCCTCTCCCCCAGACTTATTTCTTTTTATGTTCTCTTTATTTCTTTATTTTTCTTTCTTTTAGCTTTGCATATACAAATCAAGGTTTTAGACGTGAGTATTGATGGTGTTTGCCACCGAATCCCCAGTTCTCCCCTCTCAGAGTATCAAAAGTCTTAGGCGAATAATGGGGTCACTGGAAATGTTCCTACCCCTCGCTTCAAACTCTTGTGTGATCATTCCTTATCCGAGTAGAAAAATAAGATCACAGGAAATGTTCCTAGCCCTCTACTTGGCGGAAATCATTTCATCTTTTATGCACATTCTGTATCAACACATGTCAAGGGAGAGGTATACCATAATTTTCAAACAAATGGGTTCCTATGTCAGATATGAATGATGAATCACGTTCAGTAAATACCAACCTCAGAGGTGAAGTGCAAGATTTGGCTCAGGATTTAGAAGAAATTTGCTGGAGACATGGGTGTTTCCTGGTCAACTGGTTAGTCTTTGAATTTTTCATTAGTCGATCTTAGACCTGATTCTTTAGGTGAAAAGCTCTATAGATATTCCTTAACAATTCATTCAGATCTAATAATTCATCAAATACCTTTTAAACAACCCTAAACCTAACAGGGAATCTACTCAGACATGGTGAATGAGACAAACATCATGAATAAAATAGATATCATAAATAAGATAGAGTAGAAATACAAAAAGGGTTCAAGGTTCTTCTCCTAAAAACTCAATTGCAGAATACTCTATCTCCAGAAATCACAAGTGTCTTTTCTGGAGGCTCAAAAACCTAATTGTATAGCTAAAACACGTTTTAGGAGTTTAATCAAAAAATAAGGAAAACTTCTGGTTAATCTTCGGTCTTGATGCACGTTCTAATCGCTGGGTATCGATCGATACTGCAAGTGGTATCGATTGATACTAGAATATTTGTTCGTGTCTCTACCAGTGTTATCTAGCCTAGAGAAAGCAAGAGAAAGCACAAGAACAGAAATGGCTGAAAGTTAGGTCGAAGGTACCGTGGAAATAGGTGGGTATCGATCGATACTGAAGACCAGTACTGAACGATTCCCAGGGAGTATCGGTCGATGCCAAGGACCTTTGTCTGCAAGTCCAAAACTCGAAATCGTGTCTACTGAAGCCAAAAGTTAGATGAAGGAACTGTCAGATCAGAGAACACAGTTAAAAGCAACAGAATCGTATCGAACGATTCCCAGGGAGTATCGACCGATACTAGGGAGAATCGGTCGATGCCAAGGACCTTTGTCTACAAGTCCGAAACTCGAAATCGTGTCTACTGAAGCCAAAAGTTAGATGAAGGAACTGTCAGATCAGAGAACACAGTTAGAAGCAACATAATCAATAGATAGCCATAAGTTTCAACAAGTACTGACAATGAGATAGATAAGTTCAGAAAAGAAAGCAAAACAAAAGAAAAGAAAAGAAAAGAAAATGTGAAACCCAAGGCCAGAAACTAGTCTGAATCCTCATCATCATCGGAGACAGCATAGCGAGATGAAGGGCCAGGTGTGGAGTGGTCGGCATCAGTAGACGACATGCAGCGGCAGTGAGAGACAACAAACCAGATGCTCTGAAAACTCTCCACGACATACCTCTAAAAAGAGGCGGTCTCCATCGGCAGATCCGGTGGTGGAGGAAATGAAGGAGCAGGAGCAGATGTATGGCGGTGTCGAGAATGACGAGGCTTACTTCCAGCAAAGTCAGCCGCTGGTGTCTCGTCTGCACAACAGGGATGGATGGGAGCTGGCGTGGTGCGCAGACACGCGCGGACAGAGCAACTAAAAGCAGACTCAGATTGGATCGAAGTGCAGTTGAGAAGGGTCATCGCTAATCCTGGTCAGAGTGCGGTTGGGGAGCTGCACAAAGAGCTCTCCGTCTGTCGTGGGTAGGCACCAGCGACGAGTTGGCTTCAGCCAACGCATGTGCTGCATATGCTGCTCATCCATCAGAGAACGAGTTGTGACAATCGAACACGCNTTATCCCTTATCTTTGCGACATCTACGGTTTCGATCGTGATCTTCAGCAGGTAGCTCTGCCTCCTTAGTTTCATGATGTGCACGCCTTCTGGAGACACATTGGTCTTGGAGCCTACCACTCTAAGACTACGACACAGATAGACGTCCGCCATCCGACTCTTCGTTGCATCGTCCGCATTCTGAGCACCACTCTACTCTTCAAGATGGAGCCGAACAAGCTGAGGATCTCAGAGGTGATCTTACTATACAAGGCTGTTGGCGACCTCATCCCTGAGGATAGATATGAGTGGCCTGAGTTGAACCTCGCGGTCAACATAGGTTCTCTATTTGCAAACCATTTGGTCTCTTTGAAGACCAAGCCCTTCTCCGGCCGTAACTACACCGCCGCGCGGAAGACTGAGTCAGTCGGCAGCCTCCTCACTCCCATCTTCGAGCATTTTGGCATCTCCACTTCAGAGTGCTCGATCGTCACAGCTCGCTCCCTCATGGATGAGCTGCACATGCAGCACAAGCGTTGGATGAAGCCAACTCGCCGCTGGTGTCTCCCCACGACAGACGGAGAGCTCTTTGTGCAGCTCCCCAACCGTACTCTGACCCGCATCGGTGATGACCCATCTCAGCTGCATTTCGATCCAGATCCTAGCTTGCTTTCAGTTGCTCTGGTCACACGTGTCCGCGCTCCACCCCGTCTCCCATCCACTCCTGTTGTTGCTGATGCAGCACCCGCAGCTGACTTTGCTGGAAGTCAGCCTCGTCGTTCATAGCGCCACCAGACATCTGCTCCTGCTCCTTCATTTCCTCCACCACCGGATCTGCCGATGGAGACCGCCACTTTTCAGAAGTACGTCATGGAGAGCTTTGATATGTTCAAAGATAAATACCCTAAAAGTACTAAAGCAGTAGCTGTAGTATATAGGGGTCGAACCACAAAGACTCAAGATATCACTCAATAGATTCTTGAATAGGAATTAAGCTAAGCTGAATGAATGTAATTAAGAATAACAAAACAATTAAATCAAGAAGTAAATCAGTGGGATAAAAGCCAGGCTTAGGAAAGTTTGCAGGCAAATCAGAATTATCAATCAAATCAAATGTCAGGAATGAAATAAGCTCCGCTCTTGAACTTGAAACACAGATGTAAAGTAAACCAACTGTCGTTGCGAAGACTATATATCTATGTCTAAACTTAGAATCCCAAATTTCTTTGCAGATTCTATAAATTCAAACAAGCATTAACGATCAAGTTCAATTGTTCACAAAATCCTAAACCAAATTTCTTTGCGAATAGGTCTTTTGCTCACCAAACACTAGTTTAGGAAACCAATCACACTTTCGTGCCAATTAATCAACCTAACATCATATGCTAGTTCGCGAGGCTAGAATAAGCATTAATCTCAAGTCTAGGTGAAAAGCTCTATAGATATTCCTTAACAATTCAATCAGATCTAATAATTCATCAAATACCTTTTAAACAACCTAAACCTAACAGGGAATCTACTCAGACATGGTGAATGAGACAAACATCATGAATAAAATAGATATCATAAATAAGATAGAGTAGAAATACAAAAAGGGTTCAAGGTTCTTCTCCCAAAAACTCAATTGCAGAATACTCTATCTCAAGAAATCACAAGTGTCTTTTCTGGAGGCTCAAAAACCTAATTATATAGCTAAAACACATTTTAGGAGTTTAATCAAAAAATAAGGAAAACTTCTGGTTAATCTTCAGTCTTGATGCACGTTCTAATCACTGGGTATCGATCGATACTATAAGTGGTATCGATCGATACTAGAATATTTGTTCGTGTCTCTACCAAATGAACGGTGTGGATCGATGCTCCTCAGGTGTTGATCGATACTGAGCTTCAGCTCCCCGAACTGCTTCATCCAGATTGCTTCAAAAGCTTCCAATAACCCAATTTAGCTCCATATGTGCCTATATCCTGAAAAGAACTTGAAAGACTCTAAAAATACTGGAAAGACTCAGAAAAAGGACTTATATCATGGTTAAAAGTGGGTAAAAACCATGATATATCAACTCCCCCAGACTTAGTCTTTGCTTGCCCTCAAGCAAACAGAAAACCAAATAGAGAAAGAGGTTTGAAAAACATAGAGACTCACCTTTTCTTGAGATATTGAAATGACTCCTTTCCCAAACTCCCAATCATCACTTAAACAGTTTGGATCTGACCACCATGTACTTCTCCGTAGACACTCGCAGCCTCCCTTTATGCACACATTATCTCACAGCATCAGTCCTACTAAATCCTTCATTGTTGTTTCAACACTGTTGTTGATATTCAGGAACCTTTTAGATTTTTACTCATACGATATCGTGACTAAGAAACCACCCAAATCGCATACTTCCTCTCCCCCAGACTTATTTCTTTTTATGTTCTCTTTATTTCTTTATTTTTCTTTCTTTTAGCTTTGCATATACAAATCAAGGTTTTAGACGTGAGTATTGATGGTGTTTGCCACCGAATCCCCAGTTCTCCCCTCTCAGAGTATCAAAAGTCTTAGGCGAATAATGGGGTCACTGGAAATGTTCCTACCCCTCGCTTCAAACTCTTGTGTGATCATTCCTTATCCGAGTAGAAAAATAAGATCACAGGAAATGTTCCTAGCCCTCTACTTGGCGGAAATCATTTCATCTTTTATGCACATTCTGTATCAACACATGTCAAGGGAGAGGTATACCATAATTTTCAAACAAATGGGTTCCTATGTCAGATATGAATGATGAATCACGTTCAGTAAATACCAACCTCAGAGGTGAAGTGCAAGATTTGGCTCAGGATTTAGAAGAAATTTGCTGGAGACATGGGTGTTTCCTGGTCAACTGGTTAGTCTTTGAATTTTTCATTAGTCGATCTTAGACCTGATTCTTTAGGTGAAAAGCTCTATAGATATTCCTTAACAATTCATTCAGATCTAATAATTCATCAAATACCTTTTAAACAACCCTAAACCTAACAGGGAATCTACTCAGACATGGTGAATGAGACAAACATCATGAATAAAATAGATATCATAAATAAGATAGAGTAGAAATACAAAAAGGGTTCAAGGTTCTTCTCCTAAAAACTCAATTGCAGAATACTCTATCTCCAGAAATCACAAGTGTCTTTTCTGGAGGCTCAAAAACCTAATTGTATAGCTAAAACACGTTTTAGGAGTTTAATCAAAAAATAAGGAAAACTTCTGGTTAATCTTCGGTCTTGATGCACGTTCTAATCGCTGGGTATCGATCGATACTGCAAGTGGTATCGATTGATACTAGAATATTTGTTCGTGTCTCTACCAGTGTTATCTAGCCTAGAGAAAGCAAGAGAAAGCACAAGAACAGAAATGGCTGAAAGTTAGGTCGAAGGTACCGTGGAAATAGGTGGGTATCGATCGATACTGAAGACCAGTACTGAACGATTCCCAGGGAGTATCGGTCGATGCCAAGGACCTTTGTCTGCAAGTCCAAAACTCGAAATCGTGTCTACTGAAGCCAAAAGTTAGATGAAGGAACTGTCAGATCAGAGAACACAGTTAAAAGCAACAGAATCGTATCGAACGATTCCCAGGGAGTATCGACCGATACTAGGGAGAATCGGTCGATGCCAAGGACCTTTGTCTACAAGTCCGAAACTCGAAATCGTGTCTACTGAAGCCAAAAGTTAGATGAAGGAACTGTCAGATCAGAGAACACAGTTAGAAGCAACATAATCAATAGATAGCCATAAGTTTCAACAAGTACTGACAATGAGATAGATAAGTTCAGAAAAGAAAGCAAAACAAAAGAAAAGAAAAGAAAAGAAAATGTGAAACCCAAGGCCAGAAACTAGTCTGAATCCTCATCATCATCGGAGACAGCATAGCGAGATGAAGGGCCAGGTGTGGAGTGGTCGGCATCAGTAGACGACATGCAGCGGCAGTGAGAGACAACAAACCAGATGCTCTGAAAACTCTCCACGACATACCTCTAAAAAGAGGCGGTCTCCATCGGCAGATCCGGTGGTGGAGGAAATGAAGGAGCAGGAGCAGATGTATGGCGGTGTCGAGAATGACGAGGCTTACTTCCAGCAAAGTCAGCCGCTGGTGTCTCGTCTGCACAACAGGGATGGATGGGAGCTGGCGTGGTGCGCAGACACGCGCGGACAGAGCAACTAAAAGCAGACTCAGATTGGATCGAAGTGCAGTTGAGAAGGGTCATCGCTAATCCTGGTCAGAGTGCGGTTGGGGAGCTGCACAAAGAGCTCTCCGTCTGTCGTGGGTAGGCACCAGCGACGAGTTGGCTTCAGCCAACGCATGTGCTGCATATGCTGCTCATCCATCAGAGAACGAGTTGTGACAATCGAACACGCCGAAGTCGATATGCCAAAGTGCTCAAAGATAGGAGTGAGGAGGCTGCCGACTGACTCGGTCTTCCGCGCGGTGGCATAGTTGCGGCAAGTGAAGGGTTTGGTCTTCAGAGAGACCAAATGGTGGGCAAAGAGATCGCCTATGTTGACCGCGAGGTTCAACTTGGGCCATTCGTACCTGTCCTCAGAAATAAGGTCGCCAACGGCCTTGTACAGCAATATCAGCTCTGTGATCCGTAGCTTGTTCGGCTCCATCTTGCAGAGTAGGGTGGTGCTCAGAATGCGAACAATGCAGCGCAGCGTCGGATGGCGGATGTCTATCTGTTTCGTGGTCTTGGAGTGGTAGGCTCCAAGAACGATGTGGCACCAAAAGGTCTATGCGTCGTGAAACTGGGTAGGAAGAGCTATCTGCTGAGGATAAGGATCGAACTCGTAGATGGCGCAGAGGTCAGGGATAGGCAGCCTGTAACGAACTCCTCGGATCAGAAATGTCAATGTGCCCTCTGAAGCAGTGCGGTGGACCTCATCTCTGTAATACACCTGAGCAGTGGCGAGGAACTGACGGACGAGGTCTGGATAGAGGTCATACTGCCGACTGCACAATGTCCCTAGACCAATCTTCTCCAGCATGGTGGAGAGTTCCACATCTATAGCGAAGCAGTGCATGGTGTGTGGATCGATGAAGCGAGTAGGGAGCATGACAACGCGCAGCCACTCGTTGTAAAACAGAGTGTCGTAGTCGTCCCACTCCTCAGCTATAGGCCTATAGATGCAAGCCTCACTCTCAGTCTCCTCCTTGGGCAGACCCGCCCAATCACGTCGCGGAATGATCCTCTTCCCCTCCAACTTTGGCCAGGGAGGCCGAGCAACAGAGCAGGGGCAGAGGGAGATGGCGAACGTTGCGGTGCAGCTCTCAAGTCACTGATGTGGACTTCAATGAAGCTCTGAGGGCCAGTGTTGTCTGTGAAGCCACCTTTCAAAACCCTGTAGCGATCTCGGGTTAGAACAACGAAGATGATTCCTGCGTGCCAATACGAGCCACAGAATGCCTTGACCTCGTCCTGAAGACTGAACTCGCGGTCAACACTGGACGAGGTCAAGTGCACTTATTTGCACTTCTCAGATTTCTTCTTGCGGGGAGCCATCTGAGAAGAAATCAAAAAGAAAACAGAAAGCAGATTAGCTCGTGTGTCAAATAAGTGCAGGTATCGATCGATACCAAGGGGGTAACGATCGATACTCGGGGTGTAGGCACATAGTTCCCAGTTCCCTACAGATTGCATCGCAAATTCCACTATATCAATTTAACAGATCAGACGTGTATCGAACAGGTCGGGTATCGATCGATACCAAGGATGTATCGATCGATACTCGAGACAGAGTCGCAAGGTTCATCACAAAGGCATCGCAATTTCCAATCTATCACCCTAAAATCGAATTCCCAAATCTACTCCATCTCTATCATATCTATTCTAATCCTGATATGGTAATTTCATTCTCTTAGAACCAAAAATGACAAGAAACAAAGTAAGAATTTCACAATAGAGGCAAACTCCCAAACCGAATCTGTCAATAGTCTAAGAGGATAGAAATCGAGTACATTACCTTGTAGATCGAAGGAGTGAGTAATGGAATGACAATGTGGGCAAAATTCCGAGTGGAATAGAAATGAAAATCGAAACAAACAATGAAAAATCGAAAAAGTTGTGACAGAGTGAGAGAGGAGGGGCGCGGCGTCGAGCGATATGATTATGAAGGAGTGGTCGATAAAGCTCGAGGGTTTTATAGAAAAACCTACATGGGTGCTGAGTATCGATCGATACAGTAAGTGGTATCGATCGATACTCAGCATAACAGTACAATTTTCTTTGTCTTCGGTTTCGATCGATACCCCCTGGTATCGATCGATGCTTGTCGTCTGGACCTGGTTCACGTGAAGACACAACACGAAAACAAAAAGGGAAAATCAAATAAAAACCGTATGTATAGACTCACCAGTGGGTTGCCTCCCACCAAGCGCTTGTTTAATGTCGTTAGCTCGACATTGAGAGCAGTCAGGCAGCTGGTGGCTCAGCCAGAGGCACAATGTGGCCATCTGGAATGGTGGCTTTAGCCAAATAATGTTTCACCCGCTATCCATTGACAGTGAAATCATTTCCTTCAGTACTAAGCAAGACTAATGCACCGTGTGGGCGGACTTCCTTGATTGTGAAGGGACCTGACCAACGAGGACGCAATTTTCCAGGAAACAATTGTAAACAAGAGTTGTACAAAAGTACCTGGTCATTTGGTTCAAAATGGCAGGAAAGGATCTTCTTATCATGATAGGCTTTGGTCCTTTCCTTGTACAGCTTGGAGTTCTCATAGGCGTAGTGTCTCATCTCATCTAACTCATTCAATTGAACTAATCGCCTTTGAGCAGCAGGTTTGATGTCGAAATTCAACAGTTTGGTAGCCCAGACTGCTTTGTGCTCTATCTTCACAGGAAGATGACATGCTTTTCCATACAGCAAATGGAATGGTGTGGTGTCAAGCGGTGTCTTGAACGCAGTTCTGTAAGCCCAAAGAGCGTCGTCGAGTTTCAGTGCCCAATCCTTCCGTGTAATGCCGACTGTCTTCTCCAAAATCTCCTTGATCTGTCTGTTGGAGACCTCCACTTGTCCACTAGTCTGAGGGTGATATGGTGTGGCAACGCGGTGATGAACGCCATACTTTCTCAGCAGCTTCTCAAAAATCTTGTTGATGAAGTGAGTACCACCATCACTGATGACAACTCTGGGCACTCCAAATTGAGGGAATATGATGGTCTTGAACAGTTTCAGGACCACGGCAGAATCGTTGGTAGGACTAGCAATTGCTTCTACCCACTTGGAGACGTAGTCGACGGCGACCAATATGTATCTGTTCTGTCGCGATGGAGGGAACGGTCCCATAAAATCGATACCCCAGCAGTCAAACACTTCAACCTCAAGTATGAAGTTCTGCGGCATCTCATTACACTTGCTGATCTTTCCTCTTCTCTGACACACATCACAATGAGAGATGAAGGTGTGAGCATCCTTAAACATTTTCGGCCACCAGATACCAGCTTGCAGAACCTTAGAAACTGTTTTGAATGTAGCAAAGTGCCCAGCATACTCAGATCCATGGCAATGAAACAGAATCTCTGGTACCTCAGATTCAGCTATACATCTTCTATAAATCCCATCAGAACAGTGCTTGTACAGATATGGTTCATCCCAAAAGTAACATCTGACATCTCTCATGAATTTCTTCTTGACATACTTCTTTAGATGCTAGGGTTCGTAGTCAGCAGCAAGGTAGTTGGTTATGTCGGCATACCAAGGTTCAGCAGGAGTGGTGAGAGCAAAAATCTCTTCTGTATCGGGTTGATCTGCAGACGAATCGGTAGTGGAAAGCAGCTGGTATCGATTGATACAGAGGGAGTATTGATCGATGCTTGTATCGTGAACTGACAACAGCAACTCTTTAGGGTATCGATCGATACACCAAGGGAGCAATAGTAAGGGTGACTAGCCAACCTCTCCAGCATTTGATCAATGAAAGGCAATGGGAAATGATCTTTCCTTGTCGCCGCATTCAGCTTTCTGTAATCGATACACATGCGATGCCCGGTGATCGTCCTTGTTGGAATCAGTTCATCTTTCTCATTCTTCACCACTGTGAAACCTCCCTTCTTAGGAACAACATGAACTGGACTGACCCAACTGCTGTCAGAAATGGCATAAATGAGTCCTGCCTCCAGAAGTTTCAAAATCTCTTTCTTGACCACTTCTTTCAGATTCGGGTTAAGTCTCCTCTGATGCTCGATTGAAGCTTTCGACTCATCCTTGAGATGAATCCGATGCATGCACAGATCCGGTGATATACCTGAAATTTCATCAAGAGAATAGCCGAGAGCTTTGCGATACTTGCGCAGCTTGCTCAGCAATAAGGCGACCTCTGCGTTGTTCAAAGAAGAATTGACAATTACATGATAAGTAGAGTTAGGGCCAAGGAAAACGTACCTCAAGCTAGCTGGGAGTGGCTTAAGATCAAGCTTAGGAGCTCTCTCTTCACTCCAATCACTCAAAGAATTGTGTTTGGTACGAGAGATATTCAGTTCTTCGGGAAGAAGAGGTTGGTATAGATCGATACCTCCTGTGGTATCGATCTATGCTTCAGCATTGTTGTCAAGAAATGTGGCATAGGCAGAAGCAACCTCTGTGGGAACTATCTCTGTCTCAGCTGAGCAAACCAACTCTCTTTCCAAGGGATTCTCAGGGTGCAATCTCAAGAAGTACTCATCTGATAGCTCACCGAAAGTGTCAATGAAGAATGTTTGTCCGTCGATGGTTGGTTTCTTCATCATCTTTTCCATGTTGAAAGTCATAATCAGATCACCAATGTCGAGGGATATTCGCCCATTCTTGTAGTCGATTAGGGCACCAGTTGTAGCTAAGAAAGGTCTACCCAATATTAGTGGATCTCTTGGTTCAGCATCATACTCGAGGACGATGAAATCAGTTGGGACTAAGCAATCCCCAATGGTAATCGGGACGGCCTCAAGTAAACCTTCAGGGAATCAGACTGATCGATCAGCAAGGATCAGGGAGATCCGAGTTGGTGTGAAATCTGTCATCCCCATCCTCTTAGCTACTGAATACGGCATGAGATTCACACTGGAGCCAAGATCGCAAAGTGAACGTTCGAACCTCTCAGTGAAGATGGTACAATCCAAAACAAAACTGCCAGGGTCTGGTAGTTTCTCTGGAATCTTGTTGAGAAGAATCGCACTGCACTCGTGGGTGATTCTCAGTACCCCTTCCTCAAGATTCACATTGCTCGAAACCATCCTCTTGATGTACCTTCTGAAAGCTGGTGCAGCCTTGAGAGCATCTACGAACGGGAGTTTGACAACTAACTTCTCTAGCATTGCTCGGCATCTGGCCTCTTTTATTTCCTTCTTAGACTTAGCAGCGGGTCGAGGGAAAGGAATCTTTGGTATATAGACTCTCCCGACATTTCTTGTCGTCTGCTTCTGTTCGACTCTTGGACGGGTATCGATCGATACAGGGGGGTATCGATCGATGCTTTTGGTTTTTCAACTGGTCCTGTAGAAACCTGAACGGGCAACGGTTGATGTTGAGTGGTATCGACCGATACTGGATGAGTATCGATCGATACTGGAGGTATTGCAAGAATCTCATCTTCGTCTCCAGCAAGATCGACGAGCTGCTTAGACGAGTAAGTCTTCTTCAACCTTGGAGTGACCTCTCTTCCACTCCTCAAAGTGATAGCATGAACATGCTCCCGCGGATTTACCGTTTTTCCCGGTAACTGTCTCTTAACTGTGTCTGCAGTTTGAGCAACCTGAGTTTCTAACTTCTTCTGATGGATGTTCAGAGCTTCGATTTTGCCATTCAGATCAGTGTATAAAGCGTCCATTTTTCCGTTGAAATCAACAGTCATCTTTTGCTGCCCCTCAAGAATCTGTTCGAGCATAGTCTCAACTTTGCTCTCCAGAGTCTTGGGAGGTGGTGTCTGATAAGATGAATTGCCACAGGTGCGAGTGTACCCACTGTTCTGAATTGGCTTCTGAGCAAAGGAGTTTGTTCCGAAATTCGAGGATTTGAAATCAGATTTGAAACCTCCTCTCTGAGAGTTGTTATTGAAACTGCGGTTGTACGATGAATTCTGAAATCCATTACCACCTATGTAGTTGACGTCCTCTGCTTCACCTTCATCGATGTTCTCGACTTCCTCAGCAAAATGCACTGCCTTCTGCTGCTTGCCCAATAACAGATTGTGAACTGACTCCAGCTTGGCATATACTTCAGCAATCTGCAACCCATCAACATTCCATTCTGCTTCTTCCTCTCAAAATCTGCATTCTTGGTACTGTTGCTAGATGCCAAATTCTCTATCAACACATAAGCGTCCTCGGGATACCTGGTGTTGAAATTCCCATTGCTTGCAGCGTCCAAAGCCATCTGATACCTCCAATCGATTCCTCTGAAGAAGATACCCAATAACTGAACCTGCGAGAAACCGTGGTGAGGGCAGTCCCTCTGATAAGACCAAAATCGAACCCAGGCAGCCTTGAATGCTTCAGTCGCTCCCTGAGAAAACTGGGAGATCTAGTTCCTGAGCTCCTCTGATCTCGCGTCATCATAAAAATTGTTCAGAAAAGCAGTCTTAGTTTCCTCCCAAGTAGTCAAAGAACCAGGAGGTAACTGCTTCAACCAGTAAGTTGCATCTCCACTAAGAGAATATGGGAAGAGCTTATAGAAGAAGAAATCATTGGACACTCCATTGTATTTGATACTGGTGACCAAATCCTCGAACCTTTCGATATGATCCATGGGATGCTCATGAGAAAGACCATGGAAAGGGTGCTGGCCTACAAGAGTGTAGTATGCGGGCTTCAGCTCAAAGTCATTTCTCTGGAAGGTTGGAATACGAATCGCAGATCGGTTTGCATAGAACTGATCTTGTCTGTTGTACTCCCAAAGCGTTCTGGCACGATTACCCTGAGCATTCCCAACATTCCCACGCACAGTCGGTGGGAAAATCTCATTAGCTACCGGTGCAGGGGCAACAACGTTTCCTTCTGCATCAAGCCTCTGTCCTTGCGCGTCACAAAGGTGACCTTCCTGATCTCTCAAAGCCCCAACCTCATCACGAGCAAGCACAATCGGATTGTTCATCTCAGCTTGTTTCTTTTGCTTTCTGATTGTACGCTCTAATTTAGCTAGCTCTTTGTTAGATAGATTGGTCAACTGCTTGTTCTTGCTTCTTCTGGTCTCTCCATGCTGCATACACCTGAAACACAGAAAGTGAATCACGTAAGTGACAGAAATAACAACGAGTATCGATCGATACTAAGGGGGTATCGATCGATGCTCAACAACTTAGTCGAAATTCTAAACCGTAATCTAATGGTGAAATTAGAGTCCCCGGCAACGGCGCCAAAATTTGATATGCTCATAGATAATACCCTAAAAGTACTAAAGCAGTAGCTGCAGTATATAGGGGTTGAACCACAAAGACTCAAGATATCACTCAATAGATTCTAGAATAGGAATTAAGCTAAGCTGAATGAATGTAATTAAGAATAACAAAACAATTAAATCAAGAAGTAAATCAGTGGGATAAAAGCCAGGCTTAGGGAAGTTTGCAGGAAAATCAGAATTATCAATCAAATCAAATGTCAGAAATGAAATAAGCTCCGCTCTTGAACTTGAAACACAGATGTAAAGTAAACCAACTGTCGTTGCGAAGACTATCTATGTCTAAACCTAGAATCCCAAATTTTGTTGCAGATTCTATAAATTCAAACAAGCATTAACGATCAAGTTCAATTGTTCACAAAATCCTAAACCAAATTTCTTTGCGAATAGGTTTTTTGCTCACCAAACACTAGTTCAGGAAACCAATCACATTTTCGTGCCAATTAATCAACCTAACATCATATTCTAGTTCGCGAGGCTAGAATAGGCATTAATCTCAAGTCTAGGTGAAAAGCTCTATAGATATTCCTTAACAATTTAATCAGATCTAATAATTCATCAAATACCTTTTAAACAACCCTAAACCTAACAGGGAATCTACTCAGATATGGTGAATGAGACAAACATCATGAATAAAATAGATATCATAAATAAGATAGAGTAGAAATACAAAAAAGGTTCAAGGTTCTTCTCCCAAAAACTCAATTGCAGAATACTCTATCTCCAGAAATCACAAGTGTCATTTCTGGAGGCTCAAAAACCTAATTATATAGCTAAAACACGTTTTAGGAGTTTAATCGAAAAATAAGGAAAACTTCTAGTTAATCTTCAGTCTTGATGCACGTTCTAATCGCTGGGTATCGATCGGTACTGTAAGTGGTATCGATCGATACTAGAATATTTGTTCGTGTCTCTACCAAATGAACGGTGTCGATCGATGCTCCTCAGGTGTCGATCGATGCTGAGCTTCAGCTCCCCGAACTGCTTCATCCAAATTGCTTCAAAAGCTTTCAATAACCCAATTTAGCTCCATATGTGCCTATATCCTGAAAAGAACTTGAAAGACTCTAAAACTACTGGAAAGACTCGGAAAAAGGACTTATATCATGGTTAAAAGTGGGTAAAAACCATGATATATCAAGCTTACAGAGCATCTGGGCCGCTGTCTCTCGCTACCGCTGCATGTCATCTACTGATGCTCACTACTCCACTCCTGGCCCTTCATCCCGCTATGCTGTCTCTGACTCTGATGACTCTGATGACTAGTCTTTGTTCCCTGTGTTTCACGATTTTTCCTTTCCCTGTTTCTTTTTTTTTTTTTATCTTTTATTTTGAACTTTTCTATCTTATTGTCAGTACTATTGAACTTATTGGCTATCTTATGATTATGTTGCTTCTAACTCGTGCTCTGGTGATCTAACAGTTTTCCATCTAACATTTGGTTTCCCTGGACACGGTTTTGAAGTTTCAGACTTACGGAAAAAGGACCTTGGTATCGATCGATACGTTACTGGCATCGGTCGATACTCTGCATGTATCGATCGATACTGATTATCATATCGATCGACACCCACCCATTCCCACGGTACCTTCGAGCCACCTTTCAGCCATTCTGTTCTTATGTTTTCTTTTGCTTCCTCTAGGCTAGATAACACTGGGGACAGTGTTGTTTAAGTCTGGGGGAGGTAGTTGCTGACGTTGTGTTTGTTTTTCTTAGAGTTAGTCATTGTTGAGTCGAATTTTGTTTTATTGAGTAAAAATATGTTGGAGGTTATGAATTTTTGCTTGATTTCATTGTTCTGACTTTGTTTTTAAGTAACCATTATCACAGAATCAGCTCTAAGATCGACTAATGAAAAATCCAAAGACTAACCAGTTGACTAGGAAACACCCATGTCTCTAAGAAATTTCTTCTAAATCCTGAGCCCAATTTTGCACTTCACTCCTGAGGTTGGTATTCACTGAACTTGATTCATCATTCATATCTGACAAAGGAACCCATGTGTTTGAAAATTATGGTATACCTCTCCCTTGACACACATTGATGCATGAAAGATGAAATGATTTCCGCCGAGTAGAGGGGTAGGAAGACTTCCTGTGACCCTATTTTTCTACTTGGATAAGGAATGATCACACAAAATTCTGAAGCGAGGGGTAGGAACATTTCCCGGGACCCTGTTAATCGCCTAAGACTTTTGATACTTTGAGAGGGGAGAACCGGGGATTTGATGGCAATCACCATCAATACTCGCGTCTCACACCTTGATTTGTATATGCGGGGGAGAGGAAAATCATATCAAGCTATGAAACTTGGGTGGTTCCTTAGTCACGATATCGCATGAGGAAGAATCTAGAAGGTTCCTGAACATCAACAACAATAATGAATCGGCAATGAAGGATTTAGTATGATTGATGCTACGAGATAATGTGTGGATACTGGGAAGCTGCAATTGTCTACGGAGAAGTACATGGCGTCAGATCTGAAACTGTTTAGGTGATGTTTGAGAGCTTGGAAAAGGGGTCATTACTATGTCTCAAGAAAAAGGTGAGTCTCCGTGTTTTCAAACCTCTTTCTCTATTTGGTTTTCTGTTTGCTTGGGGGCAAGCAAAAACTAAGTCTGGGGGAGTTGATATATCATGGTTTTTACCCATTTTCAACCATGATATACGTCCTTTTACTGAGTCTTTTTATAGTGTTAGAGTCTGTTAGAGTCTTTTAGAGTCTTTTCAAGATGTAGGCACATCTGGAGCTAAATTGGAATTTTGGAAGCTTTTGAAGCATATTGGAGCTGAAGCAGTTTGGAGAACTGAACCACAATATCGATCGACACCTGCAGTATCGATCGACACCATCATCTGGAAGAAACAAGATTGAAAGTCTCAGTATCGATCGATACCATTCACGGTATCGGTCGATACCAATAGTCAGAACGCGCATTCTCCAGAAGACCCGAAGAAAAACAGAAGCTTTCCTTATTTTTCCAATGAACTCCAAAGCGTGTTTTTAGATATATAATTAGGTTTTTCAGCCTCTAGAGGCACACGCTTGATTTCTGGTGATAGAGTATTCTTGCAATTGAGTTTTGGGAGAAGAACCTCGAACCCTCTTTGTATTCTTACTTTATTTTACTTTATGATATCTATATTATTCATGATGTTTGTTTCATTCACCATGTCTGAGTAGATTCCTTGTTAGTTAATTTGATTCCGCTTTCAACTCTGATTTGTATAGCCAAGTCCCTATGGACATTGCTAGAGAAGAATATCTTCGACTTATCAAGGCTCACTTTCTGGCCAAATGCAATACAAAACATTTCTAACACCCTTCTTCTAACTTATATTTCTGACACTAATTGTAATACCCCGAATCCAATTGGTCTTCCTCCTTTTGTTTTGCTAAAAGAAAAGCCCAGTCCATTATGCCAAACTCTAATTCTAAATGTCAACAAGAGTTTTGGCTTTTCTGTATACATAATTACACATGTGTATGTATCTCCCTTTTTAGGGAGCCATCAAAGTGAAATGCAAATCTAAAACCTAAGATCATACCATAATCTTATTAGTGGAGATTTGAGAAACCATGGTGGTGTTGTTGTTTTCGTACCTTATTAACGATGGAGACTTTGTTATTGACGTCATTCATGTTGAGAAGAAAGAGTTAAAGGCGTGGTTGTGTTGAATCTTTGTTGATGTCATGTGTTCACTTTTTCGTTCAGAAGCAACCATGGACCAAGAGAAGAGGAAGCAATCAATCTGTGAGGAAGGAGGTGGGGATCTCGTCATGAGCGGAAAAAGAGAAAGGAGAGAGATATGTGTGGGGAGGAGAGAGAGATGTTGTGGTGGTGGTGGAAACCACTAGTAGATTTGTGCAGCGGCTATGGAAAACCTCTATGGTGGTGGAAGAGCAAAGACGGAGTAATCAGAGGTGGAGAATATAAGAAAAAGCATGGAAGAATAAGATAAAAGCAGATTGGAGTAGTCAACTTTGGAGGCTCATCGGCACTGGAGATAACGTGAGCCAGGGAAAGAAAATATACCAACGTGACCACCACCAACCCAGGAGTCCACTACAACTGATGGAATTCTCATCGGAGTTATATTCAATAATTTATTCGTGTCGCTTCCTAGCTAAGAAAGTGCTAGAATCTCTGCAAATTTTTGCTAAGTATGAAGCAGAAAACAGATCCAGGATGCCTTCTTTAAGGGAGCGTTTGGAGGTCTATTTACGGTTGATATTAGTGTTATTTGCATAGTTTTTAGGTTGTATTTCTTAGGTTTTAGATCAATTCTTGCATTGTTTTAACACTTTTGCATAGGTTTTAGTCTTTTTGGATCAGTTCCTTGCATTATAGGACTTTAACCATATTCCATACATTTGGCATTGCATTTGGTCCATTTGCGTAGGTTTCTTGGAGTTTGGACCCTTGATGATGGATTTGAGAAGAATGAAAGCTAGAGTTGGACACATGAGAAGACTCAGGATTGTAGAGAAGCTCAGACGCGAAATAGGATCAAGTTTGAATTTCAAAGATCCAAGCGGCCAATAGCAGACCGTTATAGTACTAGCGGCCAACTGTAACAGCCAAGCACTGAACACTACAAAAGCTTCGTCCGATTCCATAGATTATAGCGGCCAACTGCAACGGCCAAATACAGGCTGTTACAGTCCTAATGCCAACTGTAACAGTCAAATGAAGGATGTTACAGTCCTAGCGGCCAACTGTAACGGCCAAATGCAGGCTGTTATAGAACACATAAACCAGATTTTCTGGGTCAAAACCCGGCTTGTTCCCGGTTGACCCGCTTCGAACCTGATATGATCATGGACGCAAAGGCATTGGAGGATGCTCAAGAAGATGCTATACTCATTCCGGAAGGACCTATCACCTGATCTAAGGCAAGGAAGCTAGCTGGAGCTGTTCAACAAATACTTACGGACAGTCGGATCAAGGAGGAACAACTCATGCACCTGATCCTCACGTCATTATCTTCGAATTCTTCTTGAGGTTTGATCGTTTGTGTAAGTTGCGTTGTACTCTTTTTCCTGTATACGGTTTTGTCCCAATGGGTTTTCCGTATAGAGGTTTTAACGAGGCAACCGGCTTACACCGTCTAACGGTCTGACCAATAGAGAATTCCGTTGGAATAAACACACTAAATTCAGTCTTTGGTCTTAATTGATTATTCTCTTGTAATTTGCTCTTGTCATTTTCGAGGAGTGTATTTAAACTCTCCCTTCTCCTTTATATGTCTTCTCTTCTCCCTTGTCAAAGACAGATTATTATTATTCAAAAACATATTTCAGAGCTTTTATGCTCTCATCACTTATTTCTTTGAAGGTTATTCATAGAAATATTTATCGGTTTATCAAAGAGTCATTCCGCAACTCTTTGACGCATCCGACTGTCGTTGAACAGCTCCAGCTAGCTTCCTTGCCTTAGATCGGGTGATAGGTCCTTCCGGAATGAGTATAGCATTTCTTGAGCATCCTCCAATGCCTTTGCGTCCATGATCATATCATCA